>NEWO01000039.1:1486169-1503130 GCA_003013225.1 Phalaenopsis aphrodite | reverse complement strand
AAGTGAGCATCTTGGAGAAGCTATCCACCACCACTACCATCATTTCACATGACGGTTTACATATTTATGCATAAAGGGCCAATAAAATTTATTTTTTCGAAGAGCTAGAGTTTTGTCTCTCCCAAAAAGGCTGGCTAGGCCCCTACTATGGCCTTCCACCAATATGGCTTCTCTAATGGAACACTTATGAATGCATAAATACTTTCCTTTGAAGGGGAAATCATCTTTGATGTAGAAGGTTTTGTTACTGCTATGCTACTTGGAAATCAAGATCCTCGACATACATTCCCGATATTAGTTCGAAACCCACAACTTTAGCTTGCAAAACTGATAGAATAGCTCAAAGCATCAACTACTTGATTGGGCCGAATCAGTTCACGATTGACGTTCCACCTTTGGGTATTGCTCATTTATATGGGTAAATCTTGTCACGTGGAAAAACTAAAAATAGTCTGTGGTAGCCCGGAACAGTGTTGAAGTTGAATTTCGGTCTGTCTTTGGGAATCTGTGTAGTTCTTTGGTTACACATCATGCTCTGTGAACTTTGTATGCTAACCTCCACCCCGCTGCAACTATTTTGTGATAATAAAGCCACAATCAACATTGCTCACAATCCAATTCAGCATGATCGTACCAAACATGTGAAGATTGACAAACACTTTATTAGGGAAGAGATTGAGTCCGGGAAAGTTTGTGTTTCTTTTGTGCCCTCCAGTGGTCAACTTGTGAATATCTTCTCCAAGAATTTTCCTTGTCTTTTGTTTGATGATTTTAAATCCAAGTTGAACATGACGGACATCTATGCTTCAACTTGAGAGGGAGTAATTTATAACGGTAATCTCTAACCGTTATTATTAATTATTAACTTTTATTCTCTCATTATGTATTTTTTTTTGTTTTATTCTTATTATATTTCTTTCTTTTACTGTGTATATTGTAATTGAGTTTAAATACCCCTCGTTCTATCAATAATATTATGTTGCCCTTTTCCAAACCTCAACAAACCTATTATTATTTCAACTCACATATGCATCCATTGTGTTAGACTTCAAACTTAAGATCTCGTGATTAGTGACAAAGCATCCAATCATCAATTCAAATGGTTTGTATATTCTACATCATGAATGATTACATGTGTTGGATAACTTGCTTCATGGTATTTTAAGTTTGATGCATTTTCTGTGCTGATAAAATATCAGGTTTTTGCCTTAAAATAAGTGTTGAAAGCCTTATAACTATAAACTTTGTGCAAAGCTTCAAGTTTTTTGCAGTGTTTAAATTAATGGGACCTGGTTTTTTTAAAATTCTAATATATGCTTGGCAAAACAAAGAAATCTCACAATTAATCTTATGCGCTATCATTTCGCATGCAAGAAATATGTTTGCTGTGCAAATCTGATGGCAAAGGAAATAAAATGCAACAAAAAAGAAGTAATTGGCATATCTACTTGCAAAAATATATCAATAAAGACTCCAATAAGCAAAAGTGTATTTCGTAGTCAAGCATAGAAGATATTATTAGGAGCCTCAAATTGGGTTTGCGGGTGGCTGTTTGACCTGAGACCATGCTTCTGTGCAGGTTTTTTTAAATATGATGCAAAGCAATTGTGATCACAGTACATTTTGGCGCAGATTAAGATAATTTTATGATTTTTTATCATAAATAGATACGACAGGTGAGGTGACGTTCATATTATCATGATGTTATGAGACTATTGTGACGCATGTGAATTTGCAAAGCATTATGTGTTTGAAATGAGCTGTGTTTGAGGGAAAAATTTTGAGTGCGTAAGAGGCACACAGCGCTGCGTACATCAGTTTTATACTGAGGGTACAAGACGGCTGTATCCGCGTTATATCCTCTATAACCTTCATGTAACCTACCTATACTTTCTATTAGGTTTCACGATTCTGTTTTCATATATTTGTAGGTTACAAGTAGATTACGGGGAGATTATAGAGGGTATAACACGGGTATAACCCTCCTGTACCCTCTATATAACCCTGACATATGCAGCGCTGCATACGTCCTGCGTATGCAAATTTTTTCCGTGTTTGAGCGCATGCTTTGTTGTAGAAGTTTTACACCTAAATTTTTACTTTTTACATCTATATCAACCAAATCTTTCAAATCACATAAAAATACCTCCATTTTAACTTTCAAAATACACATTTTCATGCATATGTAAATGATACGTGTGTAAAAATTGGAGTTTAGGTGTTAAGATATGTCAATTGTAAATACATAAGAATGGAGTGGTATGTATGTAAATATTTCAAAATAAAAAGATCCCAAAAGTCAATTTGGCTTAAGAAGCACTAATTGCCCTCCGTTAAAGCATAAAACTAACCAGTCAATTCAAGACAACCATTTTCCTGATAAACAGATTAGAAAAAAAACCTGAGTGGTTGCAGCCAGACTTTTAAACGCGCCTCACCACATCCCACAAATGCAAGAAAAATGCAGCAGAACTCATCAACCTTTATAGAAATACAGAGTAATTTCTCTACAATCAAAGTGAGTGAGAGAGAGAGCATTTCTTCTTCATATGAAGATGATAAACAATCAAAGAAACCAAGAAAACCCACCCAGCAATTCTCTCTTTTCCACTCTTCTGAACACTCCTGTCCAGACTCGCCATTCAAACACACAGCTGCCGTGTTCTGTGTTTGCCTAGAACATCTCCTGGGACCGCCTCACGATGAACCTAACTTTCTTTTTGAATTCGTCCCTCCTTTCTCTCCAATCCTTCTGCAAAAGCCCAAAAAATTATGAGATTCAACATGACACAAACTTAAAATTATTGTTGCCAGTTCTTCTACCACCTTATCTTCACCAACCTGTATTCTAAATTCAAAAGTTTCAGGGGGAAATTTCAATGCAGCTACTATAAAAGAAATCAACGGTGACTAAACCTCGATGATAAAATTCCAAAAAATGCCACAAAGACACCAAATGTTTGAAGTGAACCAACAAGGGCAAGGGCATAATGCAGTTTTAAGTTTTCTGCCCATCAAATGAATTGGACATCACCAAGCAAAATGCTAATAAAGACAGAAAGGTTCTTTGATGGACGAACCATCCATCAAAATTCTAGCATGGCTTCATTACATGAGCAACTGAATAACTTATAGGATGGCTAATTTCTATAATGACACTTGCCAAAAAGGTTTTACTTGAACCATGTTTTAGATGAACAAAACAGAAGTCACAAGACAAGAAAATCTGGTGAAATGCCACTTTATTAAACCTATTTTGGGTTAAATCTGGCATAGACTCCACCTTCAATAACAAGTTGTCCAACATGCATAGCTCTGACGATACATCTTTTTGTAATCACACAACCACATATTCATTCGACGGTATTAAAATTATTGAAATGGGTCTGCTATGGAAGTACTCATGATTAATATCAAAATGGGAACCTTATGAACATAATGGCGAAAGTTTTGGCAAACCTTTAAGAAACATTAAAGAATGAACTGATTTTAACAATATAAGCCAAGAAATAAAGCAACAAAAAAAATGGACAATTAGTTTAGCCAATCAAACAGAAGTTTTAAATAGAGCAGAAAATTTTAAAGTAAAGGCTATAAAATATAAATCATTTCTGCACTCACCGCCGCTTCAACATTTGCTGGGGACTCGTCATTGGGGCTTGAAAGCATCGAAATAATACTCAGAACTATGCTCTCAACCTGCACACGGGATGCTAAAAGTACTCAAAAACCATACAAGTTACTACTGAAGCCTATAAATAGACAAAAAATTTTAAAACAATGCTAAATATAGAGAAGCTTCAAGACTTCCAAAAACTTTTAAGTATTTTCAATATAATTTTATAAGGAAAAACCAAAAATTAAAATAAAATAATTACTTTTGGTGGTTCGGGGTGCATGTATTACACAACTCCATACTTGAATATGATATTCTCAATATGATGAATACATTTGTTATATTCGTGAATTTTATAATAATTAACATTTTTATTAGCAAGTCACACCACAAAAACTGAGAGCCATGTAAGTTGCCCTTAAAACCCATAAATAGAAAAAAAGAGTAAAAAAATAGACAAAATATTGAAGCTTCAAGTGGTTGTTATTGGACCAAAAAGAATAATGGCAGAATGATAGTTGAGAAAAAAACATCTAGGGGTCAATCTCAAAAAAAAATTATCAAAAGTGCACCTTTGAAGTGAAGGTTCCATTTGCAGTCATAGTGCTTTACCCTCTAACTCATGATGAATCATCAAGCACGTGAGATTTAGGCTTTGTTTGGCACGGCGGCAGAGCCGCGACGCTGTGCCGTGCCGCTTTTTTCTACTGTTTGGGGCGGCGGTGCCGCCGCAGCCTGCCGCGATTTACCTCGGACGCGGAACACCCCTCCTCTCTCGTGGCCCAGCTTCACCCTTCGGCTTTTTAGGCTTCCGCCCATAGGATCCCGGCTGCAGCGCTAAGGCGATGGTTTTGGAGAGAGTGGGAGCGAAATACAATTTTTTTATCATAATTGAAGTTATCTTTTATCGATTATCTAGCGGAATCAAACTTTCTGAAAATTTGTGTTTTTTTGGCTTTTCTATTGCCAGAATCTGAATCGGGATGAGATGAACGAGATTGCTTTTCGAGGTTTGGGAGTGGGAAGATGTTGATTGTTGTTATCAAATCTTTGTCGTATACCTGCTTTTCACGTCTGTTAAGTTGTTGTTGATTATGTTTACGGTTGCTGTGCTTGGAGAATTATGGTTTTGAGGATCTTGAGTATCTTTTCCTATAATTTCTTCTTGGTACCTGCAGAAGTTGGTTAATGGTACTTCTGATTCTTCGGTAATGACGTTTTTTCTTACGGGCTGCTGACAATTTTGTCCATAATTCTTGCTTCGTTCTAACAATGAAATGAAATTTAAAACAAATATGCTTTTTGATTTAAGTTTCTAGTGTTTGATATTTGATTTTCTCGCTCTGTTATTTTTTTTAACCGTGGTTGTGAGGTGGTTTGTGATGATTGCTTTTCGTATGCTTCTTGATTGAAAATTAATCTGCTGGATCCTTGTAGAATTCGTATGCTTCTTGATTGAAAATTAATCTGCTGGATCCTTGTAGAATTCGTGATTACTGATACGTGCTTCATAAGCCTGCTAGTTTTATAGCTGCATGTTTTCACCCGTACTAGTTCGTGAAATTTTCAGCTTTTTGTTCTTTATATTTATGGAAGTCATACTATGTCCAAGCCATAACCAGTACATGGAGTTCTTGCCCGTGCATGTTTAGGAAGAATATGATCTATTGAGTTGATTGCATAAAACTAACAAACTTGAATTTCTGCTTCTGAATTATCAAATATGTCGTTGTCATAGTTCTGTTTTAAACAACTTCACTAATCAGGGGTATAATTGACATTTTTTCAGAAACAGCTACCCCACAGCGGTTCTCACACAGCTGCAACAAACAGACAACTAACTTCCCCGCAGTAGTTTCCTGGGGCAGCGCGGCTCACCCAAAACCTTAGGAATCCAGCCAACTGACAGTTTATATGTAGCAACAACTCACCCAAAATAGCAATTCAAGTGTTATATAAAAAGTTAGGTCATGCATGAAAGAAACTCTAAATTCTCTCGATCTTTCCCTTTCCTCACACTAGCTCTTGGCACATTGCTTCGTTGCCTCCCAAGACAAATTGTTTAGTTCTTTGCCACTTCACGCAGGCTTCGCCAACAATCCTTGCTCAGTTGTTTGGGGTCAGATCATCAAGAAAAATGTCAATCTGAACTACAAGACCTTTTCTCGGGCATTAGATCGTGGAAAAATCAATAAGATCATATTCATTGTAGTTTTAAATGTTTGATTTCTATATTAAAAATTGCTAATAGTGATGACTCTCAAATCGCAAGATTAGGATCAAAGGGGATGTTAACAAAAAACAACAAATATTAATGATCAGGTTGACAATCACACATCATAAAAGAGAATTATGGTTTTAAAAGATGGGCATTGGATCAAAATTTATATTACAATAGGGTAATGATAAATTTGAATTTTGTCGATAAGAATTTGAATTTTGTCGATAAGAATTTAAATTTAAATTGAAATCATTTTAATTCCTACAGGAATTATAATTTAATTTGAACAGATCTTGTTGATTGTTTTTGGCTTTTAATTCATGCAGAAATTATCATTTAGTAAGAATTTTTCTAATCGATTATTAGCTGCTAAGGTTTTCCTTTCCTTGTCAATTTATTAAGGGATTAAATCAGAACAGTCACTAAAATAAGGTTCTTATTAACTGACTAGAAATTATATAGAAATCAATGAGAAAAAAAAATCGAAAAACTTAATCTAAAAGTTCTTCATTCCCTTATTATTTCTCTTCCAACCAACCTCCCTTGCAACACTCCCAATCACCAAGACACCGTTGGAAAAAAAAAAACAAAAAACCATTGTTATGCTTCCGGTACAGTTGCAAGACATCATCCAGAATATTGATATTGCAGCCCCTCCTTTAAAACATCCGTTTGCACTGCCAAATTTTATTTTTGTTCCGTTTCTGCAGGACAGTCGCTGCTTCTTGGCTATCGTTATTTCTCAGATTATTGTTTGCACAGTTGCTTTGTTGTTTTGAAAAATAGAAGTTGGAATTAACACCCAAACGCTTTCTAGGGCTGAAAGCAGCAAACCCCGTATGGTGTTTCCAGCTAACCAGCCAAGAAAACCAACAAACCACCATTGGTGTGTTAAAGGCGAAGTCAATATTCCAAAACAGAGGTTCCTGACCCTTTCAGCAAGAAAGAAGATATGAGAGGAAAAACTCATTCATACATAAAAAAATGCTTGAGGTACATTTAATTAACTAGTATAATAATAGGAATCATCTAAAAATATCCTAAAACCTTTCCAAATCCATTTTAGCATCTTGTGTATTCACGTCATGACATTAGGAGGTTGACTATGAATCTCCCATCCAAACATCAACTTCTCACACAGACATGAGTGCTTTACTCTTTGGTCTCATAGCTATCCTTCATTTTTAAATATTCTGTCATCACTCTAGTTTTTTATATCATCAAGTCCTTCCTTTTGTGGCTATTGAATCATTCTACTCCTTTATTTTTGTTATGATTTATGTTTTTCAATTTTTTATCAACTTGATTTTAAATTAAATAATTCCGAATCGAAATGTCAAATCAATTGTGACTTGTCAACCAAAGACTTTTTAGTTGAAAAGGACCACATCCTAGTCCACTAGAATACCAAGCATGTAAGAGAATTACTATTCCATAATTATACAATTAATCGTTTATTTTAAACTCAAGGCACTCAAAGAAATTCTTTTTAATGGAGATGCTATAACATGCATCATTATATTAGCTAAAAATTATTATTTTTCGGCATAACTTTTTTGTGATTGCTCACACCTCGATATAGTGATCATGGTATGCTAAGTTACTTTGCATTTTGCATGTGCATTATCTAGTATGTCTTGATGACAAATTGACCTTGTCAGATGAGTGATATGTTGCTGGTCGCTATGTTTTAATGAGCATTGCTCAAATTACCGCATCGAAAACAGCACGTGTAAAAGTACCATATACACACATAATATATGTATAGTTTAAGTTTGGTTAGCAAAAATGTCATTTTGTTTTACTCTTTGCACATTTTGAGGGGAGGGGGGAAACCTATACATCACATTATGATTTGTGTTTTGAGTATGCTGATCTCAATCTCAATTAAAAATATCAAGGTAAGCTAGAGTGGCAGAATACGATAGAAGATGAGTATATGAAAATAAAACATCTCGAGATATAAACATCCCAAAGCTTAATTTAACATTACAATTAAATGAAAATGTGAACATGACATATCTTCTAGAATAACAAAATATGGCAAGGTTTATGAAAAAGATCATTTTATGATTATCACTAATATTAAGAAAGGACACAAAAGAATTGTTGTATAATTTAAAAGGTAAAAACACAAGCAATCCATGTTTTCCAACAAAAATACAAATGATATGTAACCACTAAATGAAATAAATATATGAAAAAAATGAAATAAAAGTGCATAAATGATGATTTCAAATGCTTGCACAAATCGTGTTGTCTTAAAAATTAAACTAAATGTGGGAATAGAGATCAGCCAAAAAGGAAAAGAGCCTCCGTGGTGAAAAGAAAAAAAAAATAAAAAATTGCAATGCAACAATACGAATTGTTAAAGAATGATTGGGTAACAAAGACAAATAAAATAAAAACTTATAAAACCTTGCATTCTATGTCACAAGAAAATTAAGACCTACTACAAATGTCAAATTATATAATAGGCTAAAAAGCAAATTGATGGGCCAATGGGAGATGTCAAATCCTTGCATAGAGTGGAAAAAGTGGTCTCTCACAAAAGGGAAAAAATGCCTCCACAGTAAAAAGATAAAATTAAAAGACTACATTGCATCAATGCTACTTGTTAATGAATGCTTGCGCAGGGAAAAAAAGAAACAAGTTAAAAAACCATCCACTTTACATGGCTTAATTAATCTCCTTTAAAGTGCATCCAATTAGCCATGATTCAAAAAAAGTTCAAAATAATATTATTAAATTAAGGATTATGTTCCTATATTTGATAGGAGGAATACAAAGGTATTTTTCAATTGGAAAGGCAATGCGTAATTCACAAATTGTTGAGCAGATGAACTTTGCCACAATAAAATTGATGGTTCTTTCTCAATATTTTTAAGTGTTGACGCAGCAACAAAATCTATATAAAAAGAACAACTTTTGCAATTTATTAATTATAAGGATCAATTGCCTGATGAATATAAGAATATCTCAACCTAATATCATTAAAGCATAAGCAAAAATGCTAAAAGGTTCCCAAAAAAAAAAAAAGAAAAAGAAAAAAAAATGAAGTTTTTAAGAGGCATTTTGCTGCCATAACTGTAAAAAAAAAAAATAATAATAAAAAGATCACCTAGAAAAGCTTAAAACATAAAACAACAATCTTAATTTAATGAATCACATCTTTAAAATTTTCCACGAATAATCATTTTTTTTTCATATTACTTTCAATGTTACTTTCATTATTAAAACTCAATCTTAGATAAGTTCAATCACTTCATATATCTTCAAAATTCTATATGCTCAAATAATGAAAGCCTATTTTGTTTTCTTCCATAGTGCATAATCCTTTTAACCATAAGAACTTACTATAGTAAGAGTTTATTTTTCCAAAAATATCCATATCTTCATATTAATTTAAATGTTACATTCGTTACTCAAATTCAATCATAATTAAGTCCAATCGCTTAAGTAATATTCTTCCAAATTCTACATGTTAAAATAATGATAGCCTATTTTATTTTTCTTCATAGCACAATCTTTTTAACCATCAGACCCTACATTAGTAAGAGCTTGTTTTTATTTCAACAATTATTCGTATCTTCATATTACTTTAGGTTTTAGTTTCCATTTAAAATTTAAACATAATGAATTCAAGTCACTAAATTAATATTTCTACATGTTCAAATAAGAGCGGCCTGTTTTTGTTTTTTGTTATTTTTTCAAAGCACAATCTTTTTAACCATTAACCCTACATGGTAGGAGCTAAGTTTTTTTCACAAATATTCATGCCTACATATTAATTTGAAAGTTACTTTCTTGATCTCAATCTTAATTTAAGTCCAATCGCTTAATTAACATTTCTTCCAAATTCTACATGTTAAATAATGACTCTCTATTTCATTTTTTTTTCATAATACAACATTTTAGCCATTAGACCCTACATTAGTAGAAGCTTCACACGTCATATTAGCTGGCTAAATGTTTTATGTTTAGATCAGCCTACTGCCCCCCATAGATACATGGAAACTAGTTTTGCCATTTCTAATATATTGATCCCAATGCTCAAACAACCAAAGATAAAAGAGAAACAAAAAACAAAAGAATGTAGAAACTGTACGACATAATGCCCAATGCAGCCTTATAGATGAATGCAGCTTAAGAATTGTGAACCAGTAACTTACCGTGTGTACTGGTGTCCAACGTTCGCTTGCAAGTTCATAACCATTAGGATCATCCCCAGGGGCATGAAGAATTGATATACAAACACGGCCATCAGGGTAAACTGAAATGCATATATTGTTAGCAATCATTCTTAAAGAGAATTTTTCTCAAGTCAAAACAAAGGTGCAGGAAACTAACCATTCGGGTGCCACATCGCAGATGTAAACCTTACCGTCGGAGGACTATTAGGATAGTTGGCTGGGAAGCTCATAATTGCATTGAAATAACCACCATCACTGCAATAAGAAAATATCTAATAAATACGAAGGACGCCTGCAAGAATACCATGATCTACATACTTCTAGTACATCCTATGCTAATGAAAATTACAACTTAAATAATAATATAATAAAAAAGCTCAACAATGCTTCACATTACAATGGCGGGACAAGCTCTAGAAACAATAATTGCACCATTTTGATGGTAAATTTGTTATAACCCCACGTGCCTGAATTAATATTAAAATATTTTGATGATTACAAAAATAATTTAGTTTGAACTATCAAAATTTTAATAAGTTTTATGCAGACTTGAGTGCTAACATTTCAAGTACAAACAGGAAGAATAAATTTAAATGTTACGGACACTCAAAAGGATATATAAGACTACATGAAGCTAGTGGCTAAAGATTATCAAGCTATCTCATGATCTCAATACAACACAAGTCAGCCCAAAAATCATGCTATCTAAGAATATCAGAAGACCAGCTTAAAAAATTTAAAATATGTATTTTTTGTAACTTTCTGAGTCACATATTATTATTTATTTCAAGTGCAAAGACAACTAAGATAACCAATATAGATATAAGTAAAACTAAGTAAAAATTAAATCAAGTAGAAAATCATTAAATAAGATTAATTAATCATCCTGTATGGATATAAACCATACGACACAATCACCCATAATTGAAAATTCACAGAGTTCTTATCAAAATACAATCAAGAATCATACTTTGAGATTAGGTTTGATTTCAAAATTTTAATTGATGTAATATTTATTAATTTTAGGAGGCTTAGTAAATAATGAAAACTGATCTTAAAATCATATCGAACAATACAATGTCTTGGCATAATTTCAATGGAATCAATTTATATTAATTAAAATAATTTAAAACTTAAACTAGTTGCACTATATGATATGCATTATATTACACTTAAGGATAACTATCTCCATCTAATTAATAATAGAAGTTGCCTTAATCAGCTTAATTTGAATTTAGAACTAATCGTACTGTATGCTACATATTGTACCATACAATCAACTCTAATTAGGTTAAAGAATTTATAGAAGTTTTGATGCAAATTAGTTTGAGTTTATTGTACTATATCATCAACAACTTCTTTGTTATCTTTTAAGAATCAACGTGTTTTAGCAAAGCATTTAATATATATATAACTTTAATCAAAACCTAAATGCAAGAGACAATGAGAGGGCAAAAAGAATAGAGTTTCTATGGAAAACTCATTAAACAACCATTGACAAATCCTAAAGAAATAAAGTTTTCTAGAGAGAAAAAGTGTGAGAGCATAACATCTTATGTTGCTTATGTTTAAAAATTTGACTGTATTGAGAGATATTGTTTTATATTTGTCAGAGGTTTTGAATGTCAAAATATCTTGTGAAACTTGGTGTTAATAGCTAACAAGCAAGATAAGCTTGCTTTTGCTTGGAGTAAGAGAGGAGCTTCTTTGTTAAACATGAAGGGCAGAGGTACTCCGTCTTGCGGTAGCAAAAAAAGAGAGTATGAGAGAGTAATGAAAATCTCGAGGGGAGGACATCAGATCACTATATATTGGTTGGTAAGTTCTTTTTAACTTTTTGCACCTTTACTTGTATTTTTCTATGTTTTTACTATTTTGTGATGCTATGAAAAATGTTGAGATATAAAGCTTTAAACATGATACTACAACAACAACAACAACAACAACAACAAATAACAACAACAAGCCTTTATCCCACTAAGTGGGTCGGATGCATGAACCCTTTTTATCCATTGTGTCCTATTGAGTGCCATATTTTCATTTAATTCTACCAAATTAAGATCATTTTGTATACAACATGCCAAAGTATTTTTAGGTCAACCTCTACCTTTCTTAGCATATGTGAAATCTAAAACATCTACTCTCTCAATAAGGTCATTGGATTGTCGACGTCTAATGTGACCAAACCATCTAAGGCAACTCTCCTAATCTTGTCTGCCACTGGAGATACTCCAACCCTTTCACGAACATATTAATTTCCTATTTTATCTCTAAGTGTAAAACTACTCATCCACCTGAGCATTCTCATCTCAACAACACTTAATTAAAGACATCCCAATATTATTTAGGATATGTTGTAAAGTAATTTTCTATTCAACAAACTAGTGGATCACTAAATTGCATATTGCATTGTACATTATTGTTTGATTGTGCGTTGCTTAAGTGCCACATACTTATCCTGTAAGGTTGAGTGATGTGTTCTTTCCAACCTAAAACTACCAAGAGAAATAAAACGAGATCAGATAAGACATCCCAATATTTCTAAGGCGTCCTATCAAGTGGATCCACTAATAAAATGAAAGGGCAGATATGAGAGATTAAAAAACACATAATGGGCTTTAATATAGTAAGAAACTGCAACCAATGTTAGCATAATAACATAATAACATAATAAGGCTATGGCTTTCTGATGAACAATCTCTATGATCGAAAGTGTTCCATTCAACAAAAACTGGCACTTTTTTCAAACATGTGCTTGTTTTTAACTCTGAACTTCCTTTGTACATCAAAATCAAGAAGAATAGCAACAAAAGGTAGGTTTGGCTCCCTTTGCTGGAAGGTTGCGATTAGCTGCTGCAAATGCATATGGCTAATTGTTATGATGGCTTTTGAGTGGGTGATCTTTGGATATAAACAACAAAGAGAGAGAAAGTGGAAGCCTCTATTCCTCCTAGAACTGATGCTTACAGGTCTAGAGGAAAGAGAGGATTGGGATCAAGAAAATAAACTTTTCTTACAATTCCCAAATTGTTTTTAATCATTATGACCTATCTTTAATTATAAGGATTCATTAAAAGTCTAGAAATATGAAAAGTTCGAATTAATCTTGAAAATGGAAACTATCACCTCAAAAGTAGCAACTAAAAAGTCAGAAGATAAGCAAAAAAACAGTACAGTATCCCAATTTGCTAGCAATGCATTCGAAATTCTCCTTAAAATCTATGTATGTTTTTGGTTCTTTAATTTGCCTGGGGATGGTATCATGACTTCTTTTAAAAATTGAGATATGAACACTACTGGTAATGAGCGGGTCCTCGTAAACTAGTTTGGAGCTTTAAACTTGATCAATTTTATTCAAGTTTTCTTTTGAATGTAGTATAAAATCTGAGAATTGTCCAGGAGCTTCTAAATCAATTTTGAAAACTCTAGAAAATTCAAAAATTTGATAATTTTGAGACCTAACAAGAACAAGGTTCTCTCATCTAAGTACCTTCTGCTGCAGCAAAGATCAAAATCATATCTTCTTACGGTTTGGGCTTGTTCATGGGAAAAAAATTGCGTAAATAAGACGTACGCCCTGTGTACGTCTGTAACCTGCAAATAGGTTACAGGGAGGATACTCGGAGGTTATAACAGCGTTATAGCCCCTATAACATCCATGTAACCTATCTATATATGAAAACAGAAGCGCGAAACTTACTAGAAGGTACAGGTAGATTACGGGGAGGTTACAGGGGCTATAACGCAGTTATAACCTCCAAATATCCTCTCTGTAACCTATTTTCAGGTTACAGACGCACTACGTCTTATGCACGCAAATTTTTTCCTTGTTCATGAGCTTCAAGTTTCCCTTCTTTTCTTCATAAGCTGGCAAGAAGAGAATTGAGGTAACATCTTTTTTTCATAACACCCTATGGAGCTGAACTTTCCCAGATTTTCCGTTTTTTTTTCCCTTGGAGCAATTAGTGGTGCTCCTGAGACTATTGATCAAGCTTATGCAGTTACTAGCTGTGTTATGAACATGGACGAAACAATAAGAATTCCCTGCATGCTTTTTATTATAACTGAGTAGTGTTTCACACTCCTTTACAGAAAAATCATTTCAAACTAGGAATTTCTTGCCATCCTTGTTTAAGAAAGTTATTTTTTTCTTCCTACAAATCGCAGCCATGTCAAATAAATAAGGAATTCTGTAAAGTGCATAACAAACATTCAATAGAACCACATCACATAAAATCTCATCCATGCAAGTCTTAGCAATATAAAACATTACATTAATATTCCACTACAACAAACATCATCCAGAATTCATCCTAAAGGAAAAAGTTTTTAGGCGACTTGTGACAAGCAGCCCTAAACTCTTAGCCAAAGCAAAATATACAAGGTTATTGTTGCCGCAAGTATCAACAAGAGTTTTCACCACAAGATTTTTAACCATGATGTTGAGATCTAAGAGCTCATTTCTCAACTAGTTGTCTTTATGTGTAAATCCACTCATCCACCTAAGCATCTCATCTCAACAACACTTAATTTTATGCTTCTCTTTTACAGGCCAACATTCTATGTCATAAAGCATTGCAAGTCTCACCACCAGCTCATAAAAAATAATATTAAAAAATTTAGTTAGCCAAAAAATTTCCAAATTTCCTAAACATTTTCATGCTTCTATTGAAATAACATTAGATCCTAATGCTTTTCCACATTTTTTTTTTAAAGTTTCATCAACTTCTGTTTTACTAATGCGGTGATAGAAATGAAAAACCTCAACAATAGGATGAGCTAGAAAGGTTTTAATTCCCTTGGAAGACTTTTATGTAAGACAATGAATTTCCTACGAATTGATTTCACATGCAATGAGATTTTCAAGGATAAGAACCATCGCTTGTACTTACTGATATATCATTTTTCCACCTCACTTGCTACCAATGGACCCACTTCTCCTCCTCGTAGATAATGGAATAAAACTGGCTTTGAAAATCTCTTAAATTGGTACCATATCATTTGAGATAGGTAAAAGTCTAGGGATTTCAATTTCCACCATACAAATGCGTGGAATAATATTTTTCATTGGTTCAATAATTTTTCTTTTGTGCAAGAGTGTAATTGTAAAGGTTTCTAACTCTTCTAACCATTTGTCAATCTTATTAGCATCTTTTGTGCAATCAAAGATAAACAACTCTAATTCAATAATCACCTTGGAAGAAGGTAGATGTCTAATCAATAGTTGATTTTCCTCATTTGTAGGTTGTTCTTCCCATTCTTTATCAAAGTCCTAAAGAACATGACACCCTTGCCATAACTTTTGCAGAGATTTTCGTTTTGTTTATAAGAAACTAATACTTAGGGGAGTGCATTATTTGGTTAAAACCTAAAAACAAAATCGAACTAATCAAATTTGGTTTGTTCAGTTTGGTTTTGAAACAACGATTCAATTTTTTGTTTTAAAAATTTTAATATTTGATTTTTGATATTTGGATCGGTTTTGATTTTCATTAAATCAAATAAATAGAAGATCATTTATTATTAGACCTGAAAAATTAAACTCACTTTGATCAATCGATCCATTATCAGCTCTGTGTAGCATATTTCCACCATTTGGTTAAACTTGCAGTTCACTAGAGAGAGAGAGAATATATATATATATATATATAATGAGGAGAATTTCTACAAAAAAAATCTAAATTTTTAGTAATTTTAGGCCTAGTATTGAATTTGGATTTGCTCAAAACTAAACAAGTTAAATAAAATTACAATTCAGTTAGGCTTGGATTAGTTTTAACAAATGTTTAGTTTATTCTATTTTCTCAATTTTGGATTTCAATTTCATTTGATTTAACCAATCAATGAACCGATCAATCCAAATAGGCCGATATTACACCCCTATTAATGCTTAATTAATGTAAATCTAATATTATTCTCGATTGGTGTATTGCCATCTCCTTCAATGTGTCAAATTTGACTACTATTATGACCTCACTTTAAATTTCCAAGCCAAGAACCAAGCATTAATACCAATTATGATCAAAAGCCATCTTGGATAGAATGAGATAGGCGTCCCTAACTTTCAAATTAGATTGGAAGTAGTCTTTGGAAATTTAATAAGGATGTATTACCTATTATATGTATCCTTCCCAGACTAAAACTGCCAAAAACAACAAATAAAATCAAACAGAATTTCCTAATTCTTTTAAGTAATCCTATCAAGTTAATCTACAAATGAAATGAAAAAGCTCAATACAAGATGGCGGTGAACAGAAATAATAGATATTAAACTAGTAAGCAAATTGAAATGATGATACCATAGTAACATAATAGTTTTTGTTGCCACTTCCCAGGCTAATAGTTTTCTTACGAGCATTTTCCATGATCTTTCCCCTCCTTTGGTTGAGAATTCCCTATCTATTTTTCATGCGTATGCTCACTAGTTTTACCACTAAACTTCCTTTATACTCTGCCAACTGTGAAAATGTTCACTGTTGAATAGCAAAATCAAGAAGAAAAATAATTTTTAAGATCCCAATCTACTCCTTTGAAAATCATTTCTGGTGTAGGAGAGCTTAATGTCCTTACCGTTTCAAATCAGAATTTCCAAAACACAGATAAATAAATTGTTTTCTTTCTAGTTGTGGGTTCAAAGCTTTCCGGAGCTGTAGAAGTGGCAACAAAAACTAGAGGGCACTGTTGGCTCGAACTTTAGTTGGACTCTAGAAGATTGTGGCATTGAGCAACCATCAGCAACCCTGGAAGAGATCCAGCAGGTGTTTGGGTCCAAAAAGGGCTCTATAGGAGAGAGAGAGTAGAAGAAAAAGAATCTTGGAAAATTTGGAATTGCTTCCAACTACAGGAAATGGCCTTAAGTAATAATAGCATAAATTAACTTAAAATTGATATTATCTTCTCCTAAGACAAATCAATCAAATAAAGAGCAATC
>NEWO01000039.1:1460217-1484524 GCA_003013225.1 Phalaenopsis aphrodite | reverse complement strand
TATGCATCCCTTTGACGCCTTATCCCCTATAACAAGTACTAAGCTCAACTCCATGCTTCATAGATCAGTAGGCTGATAACCAATTTATTAAAAACAATAAAAGTGCAACACTAGTTGGAAAGAACAACCTAAATAACTAAAAAAAAAAAAACAGGCCCTCAACAATGTGCCTAAATGCATATAAGTTGGGCAAAGATACCACAATCAACCGAAGAAAAAAAAAAGTATGCAAAATTTCACACAAGATGACTAACCTATTATAATTATATTATCGCAAGGCACCATCAAGATGCCAAGGGCATCAAAAAGATAGGAGCCACCACACTTGCCCTTTTTATATAAAACTTTTTAGACAATTAATGAAAATTAAGTAATGAAGTACTATTCCTAAAAAATAAGATATTGATATCTAAAAAATGAGTCAAATATTAAACTTGAGATATTCATATTTGGAAACCTATTCAACATTAATCAAGAGCAATGCGATATCCATTAATAAGAATTATCCAAAAGGCATGGTAACGAAGAATTAGTGCTAGCACTTAAAGACGATACTTTTGTATATTACCTTCCAAGCAAAAATATTTTTTTATGATTTATCTTGCAAACAAAGAATAGTAACAAGTCTCAAGATACACACTAAGTGAATCAACATAAAATTATTAATAATGCACAACATATTCCAAATCAAGCAAGTGGAAATGTAAAACGAGAATAAAAAATTGAAACCGATAGAAACGAAGAAGTAATAATAAGATAATTTTCTACCTTTTAACTAGGTCTTGCAATTTACCAAAATAGAGAAGAAGCTTAAAATACTTAAATTCATCATCATTTTAAGATGTTTAAACATATAACAAACATATCAAATTTACAAAAAGAAAGAAAAATCTACAAATAAAAAAGCGAATTTAGTAAACTATATGGTATTAAAAAAATCCTCACCTTAACAAAGGCATTTTCAAGATACATCCCTTTGTAAAGTAAATCACTTGGGAATAAAAAGGAAGTACATGAGGTACTTTACCTCTTTTTTGCTTTGCATGAATGAGGAATCTCACCTTTCACAAATAACTATTTAAGTAAATTACAAACTTATACCTTATACCTTTTCCAAACAATTCCTAACACCCTTCTTAAATATCCATGAATCCCATAAGAAATTACCAAACGGATACCTATAACTCTAAAAAGCATTCATGTTGCAATTCTCTACTATGCAGTGGACAAGTAACACAAACAACAAGAAAGATAAAAGAGCCTCTATCTTTATATGGATCCATACAACTCTATGTAAGGATACTTGCAAATATAAGCTCCACAATTAAAAGAATTTAGTCCTTATCTACTGGCAATTCTACAGGATAGACCCTAAACCACCTAAATTCCTTTCTATAACACTGTTTTAACCTCTAGAACTACAGTGCCTACAGGCTTAACATCACGATTGCTGTCAATATTGACATCATCGAAGCATGGAGATTTTCATGTTATTTTTACAGTTTTCATGAAACAAAGCTTCAAAATATATCTGAAAATATTTTTCAATCCTGCTTGAAAGTGAGCGGCACAAGAAGGGAATGGATTATGAGGATTCCTAAAGTCGACTCCCAATAGTTGGGATTAATATAATGATGATGATGGTTATATTTATGAGATGAACAAGACCCTCGGAATTTCTAACAGATACTACTAGCAATTGCAATTGTTTCAGAAGAAGAACACAGCAATCAGATTACAATCCCTGAGTCAGAACCATATCAAGATAAATATAAACAACAATTAATAGTAGATTAATTTATGATCTCTTGCAGATCCTGTGTTTTCTTTACTACATACTAAAGCCAAAAGATTTAAAACACAAAACATGCCCTGGAAAGAGAACAAATTACAATAAATTAGAAAAGCTTCATCATTCAAGAAACCGCTACCCATAAAAAAGCCTTCGAGAATCATAATATTCGAAGAAATTAGGTCAATTTCAACCATTTCCCTATTACAAATAACAGAAGAATTCAGATCAAACAATTAAAAAAAAATTTCTTCTTCCACCTGAACACCCAACATATCCATACAACACCTCGCTCAATCTATCAATGATGAAAACGAAATCGCAGGTAAAACCCAAACAATTTCCAAAACAATTACTCACTAGAGCGTGTCCGGCGGCCCAATGATGGTCACGCTCCATTCAAAGATATTAGAATCATCTACAAGGCCGGCGGAGAATCCGTCCACCGGATTCTTGCTGAGATCTAATCACAGGACAACAAAACAAATATTGAATCATCATACATCATCGCGCGATGAACTTGCAGTAAACCCTAAAGTTCATAAAGCAAACCTTTCAGCTGTTTCTGAAGGAGCAGACTTGCTTGGCTTGCCGCTGCCATTAACGACGATCAAGAAATGGGTAAACCGCAACAGAGTGTTAGAAAAAGCAGAGGATGAAAGGAGGCAGTTGGGTGGCTCTGCTGGCAGGCAAGGCAACGAAGTAGAAGCGGAGCAGCCTTCGATGCCCAGCCTGCGGTCAGGTTTTATTTATATGATAGGCTGTAGACTCCGGTGGACGACGGAAAGAGAAGGAGAAATTGCTGTTTTCCGGTTACGGCACATCTAATAAGTTCGTCACATTTTACAGCATCCTCTTACTTTCCTTTTAGAAACAAATATTCTCATTAAAAAAAAAAGATTTACTTAATTTCTATATATATATATTTATTTATATATACTTGGGGGAATCGAACCCAGACCAGAGGGGTTTTACAACTGACAATCATATGTCCGATCAACTGATTTGAGTACCCGACACACTCACACACATATATAATTTAAAAATTGGTCGGAGGTTAAGAGAGTTCAGCCAACCTCATGTATCTAACCACTCGATCACACTGCAAGACTGATGCACTCAGAAGGACAAACTCGTGACCCTAGGGGATGCACGACTAACAATGCAGCTACTAACCAAAGAGGCACAACACACAGCGCGAGCGTGAACGGACTCACATACAAACACACACACACACACACATATATGTACAACTTTATTTTTTTTATCTATATATGAATAACAAGAATTCTACTTTTTAAAGTTTAAAAAATGATATTTTTATATAATATAAATATTCATGTCATATAAGTATAAAAAAAATAAAATTTAGGTATTATATATTTAAATACATAAGAATTGAATGGTATGTATGATAGTGGTGTTGTCAACGAACCAACACATTGAACGAATAACTCGAATTCGGCTCGATTAATACATGATTATGCATGTTTAAATTAATAAATAAACAAAATGAAACATTTTTTAAAAGCTTGAAGATTAAATGAATTAAATATGTGTTGTATAACTTGTTTATTTATGCTCACAAACAAACACGACAATTAACTAGTTAATGTAATGATAAATCACATCATATAAGATATATTATTTAAAATCAAAATTTGATTAACTATTAATTATACAATTATAAATTTAATAATAATATTTTTTTTGTCAATAATGTTTTATGATTAGTAATTAATTATATAGTTATTTTAATAATTTTGTTCAACAATTAATACATCTTTATTCAACATATTCAATTCATCACACTTTTTAATATCAATTAATTAATCAATATATATAAAAAAATATATTTATTAATCATATAATTCACATTAATTATATAATATTCTTTATTCTCATTTATAGATTATGGTTCACTCATACCCTTTTTCCTTCTTCACATTATTATTATTATTTTCATACTATTAATTGTAATTAATGAATATGTTATTTAGTTTAATCCAAATGATTCTCATTTTTTTTTTTATTTTAAAGAGTTAATGGAATGATATTTATTTCTATTATTTTATTGCCATAAAGCTTTTTTGCAGTGTATATATATTTTTTATTTGATATGTGTAAAATAATTTAATACTAATTTAAAATTTATTCATTTGTTTATTTCCTTAAATTTATTTGCCAAATTATTCATTGAAAACTTTATATAAAACCATTATACTTGTTTAAAATCTTAGTTTGTTTATTTAACTCGCTTAAATACTCCTTTAATTGACATAAACAAATTGCGTACAAATCAAATTCAAGCATTAAAAGATAGAAATAAGTCAATTTTGAACATATATATGAAAGCTCAACTCAAGCTCTAAGTCAAGCCTGAATAACTTATAATATTATCAAGCCAAATCCAATCAACTTTATAACCAGCTCGATTACAACAATATAGTTATGTTGGTAAATATATAAGTTTAGATGGTGGAAATATATATTCAAAGAATGGTCAGCGGTTATTAGACGAGCCTCAATCATCTCTATGTGTGCTAAATATTCGAGTACCACACTCTATATCGAGGCGATTCGAACTCGTGACCTGAGGGGACTTATTACCTTCAGAGAAACTGCTCTATCAACATGCCACGATGCATGACAGATACATAAATACATAAGAATTGAATAGTAAGTAAAATGATTCCCAAAAGCATAATGTAATATATCATGTAAACTAAAATATAACATTTTATATCACATATAGTTGAATTTTTTTCTAACTCGACAAATATAAGTTTCTATAATATTTTTATTTTAGTGGGGCTTAGATAGAATTGGCAAAATTATTTATAGGTAGTGCTGTTGTGCAGGAATGGGGTGGGACCTCTCACCAAAACAAGGCAGATAACCGTGATAGGAGGAAGTGGTGGGCATGGTTTAGGAAAATGGGTTGGTTGCTCTTCCCATTATAGAAGAAAGATTAGTTCTTGCTGACCTCATAGAGATTCAATGGTCCAAAATGAAGAAGCATGATGAAAGAACCCTGCAAGGAGATGGTGGGATTCATCGAGTAGGACTCATCAAGCAGACAAGCCAAGTCAATTAGGTCAAAGCCGACCAAGTCCACAATGCGAATAGCAATATAACCGGGTGATCTCAAGACATTCGACCAAGAGAGCATCCGAGACATCAATTGCAGGAAAGTAGACCCGATGAGATCGCCTACCCCACAGTATAGTGATACAAACCAAACACAGTGAAACGCTGACTATTCACACAAGTATATATGTCGTATTAGTAGTATTCAGAAGAGAGTTCTGAGTATCGATCCCACGGGGACCTAAATGAAGCCCAAAAAGAAATTTTTTTTTTCTAGTTTATTATTGTCGGTCATAGCCTGAATGGTTTGAGTTTCCAAAGCTCTTCAAGGGTTTCTAACCTAATTTTAAAAATGATCAAAACCTATGCTATCAAGGCAAAGAAGAGAGGATTCGGTGTGTTGAGTGTGGTCCAAAATCTTTTTTGAACTGGTTATGTAGGGATGCAAACTTAACTAAGTGATTCAAAAGAAAGTGTCAAACAGAAAAAAAATTCTTTTTTATCCCCTTTGGGCAGTTTAGGGAAGTTTTGAAATTTCACTAGTTTACTTCCCTAAATCCAGTCAAAGGGCAAAGACATACACACTTCCTATCTAATTTGCACAAATTCAAGGGAAAAAATCTTATTCCAATGTGTAGTTAACTTAATCATTCCACTCAAATTTCTCTAAAATTCAAAGATCATGATTCAATTAAACGCATTAAGAGGTCATGTCCAAATTACATAAAGATCTCAAAGTTAACCCAACACTTTTTAGAAGTATTCACTAAGAATCACAACACAATGCAAAACAAAGATCTCTACACTTCAACAAAAAAGGAGAATAGACAAATTTACTCACTAAGCATTTCATATTTCATCATCAACATAAATATTGTATTAAAAGAAGAAATCATACACAAGAGTCTGACTAATTGTTCCACTAAAGACCAACAAAAAACTATTAAAACTTATCTACTTTCAACCCCAAGTTGACTGATGAAGTTACAAGCACGCTTATACACTCTCAATCTCCCAATCTCTCCCTTTAATTCACTCAAAAGAAAATTGTAGAACACTAAAACCTCCTTTCCTGGTTCTGCAACACAACACTTAAACCTTCCAAAAAGCATAATATAAATATATAAAAAGGTAAAGATAAGGTGACAAATAAACACATTATATACACACGACATAGAGTCGACCTAACGTAAAAGTCATTTCCACAAACCATCTCCCACCATATAAAAAAAGACCTAAAGACCTCTCATCAGGGATCAAAGATAGTTAACCATGCTTAATCATCCGACCAAACCCTACCAACCAAGCTCAACCGACTAAGCTGACCTAGTCAAGCCAAACTAGTTAAGCTTAGTTGGCCGAGCTAGAAGGCAACAGGAAGATAAGCCCACACTTTTAAAATACTAGAAAAAGAGTAGTTCGGGCCCCTCGAAGAGGGTAAAAATTAACATCCCTATTGTAATAAATCCTCTATAAATAAAGACATTTAATGAAAAAGGGACTTGATTTCACAATTCATTAATGTTCATTACTGTTCATCTCTTCCTCTTTCTCCTCTCCTCATTCTACGCAATTCATTGGGCTTGACCAACGAACAAATTTGGATTCAACATATATATATATATCTATATATATATATATATATATATATATATATATATATATATATATATATATATATATATATATATATAAGAATTGAAAGCTTTTAAAATCAAAGGACCATCCATACAAAAATTATAGTCGAATTGAACATCTCAAAGAGGCGAGCCTAATGAAAAGACCAAAATCACTTAACTCAAACATCATTAATGCTCAACTACTCAAAAAATATCATGTAATAAAGGGGATTACACTGGTCAGTCTGGTGTCGTGATCTATATTCAAGCTTTATTTACAAAGAATGACTCTTAAAATGTATAAATAAACCCCTACACTTTTCATGAGATGAAAAACCTAAACTTGAAGAAGAAGACTTAGGGTATGTTTGGGCAGCTTGTGCGTTTCAGGATAAGTAGCTTATCATAAAACGTGGCCCGCGGGGTTCGACCCGCAGTCTGTGTTTAGTTTAAAAATTCAACCGCGTTTTCAGATAAGCGGACAAAACGTGCGATCCAAACGGTTCCGCGACGTTTTAAAAATTTCTCCCTCACTTATAAGCTGCCTCAAACGGGCCCTTAATGGAGCTCCAAGGCTATGAAGATTTATGAGCTCCATCATCAAACCACCATTGTCGTCACTGGACCACCTTTCCTCAATTGATGCCACCATCATTGAATGGCCATTGCTCATCTACCATCATCAACATCACCATCGGACCACAATCACCCAACAATAACCATCTTCATACAACCATCATTGTCGTCGTTGAACAATCGTCATCAAAGTACAACCATCGATTGGCCATCATGATTACCAAGCCATCATTGCTTGTTCACGATAGTTACCGAACCATTGTAACCATGCAACTGTAGGATCTCCATCACACAACTACCATCATCGTTAAACCATGGTCACCCACCAATTATTGAAATGATGTTGCCTGACAGTTGCCACCATTGTCGGACCAATACCACTAGCCACAAAAAGATTGCCATTGACCAACCTTTGTTGTCGTTTCTATTGTTGATCGGCTATTGGTGTCACCAAACCATTATTTTTCGGTCCTCATCACCATCACCAAATTGCTGTAATTAAGTCATCAGCACCTGCATTAGACCACTGTCACTTGGTTGCCATCATTGTTACTCCGTCGTTGTCATCGTTGTTGGAACAAAATCGCTCGATAACTACCATTGTCACTGGATCGTCATCAATCAAGTATCACCCATTACCATACCATTGTCTCTTGCTCATTATCACCACAATGACTAAACTTTTGTTGTTTGGTTGCCACCTTTATTATCAGATTGTCATCACTAGGCTGAACCACCGACAATCTCTAACTGATCTCATGACTGTTAGCTTTTGACCACCATTGTCGTCAGACCGTCATTGTCCAATCGTTGCCTTAGTTTTTGTAATGCAGTTGATCAACAACTATTATTATTATCAAATCATCATTGCTCAGCTACTGCCTTTATAAGATAATTATTGCCTGGTAGCAACCTTTGCCACCATTATTGTTGTTAGATTATTATCACTTGGTCACCTTCACCATCAAACCATTATTGTTCGATTGCAATATCTACCTTTGAATAACCACTAACAGTATTACCATTAGATTTCCATCATTTGGCCCCCCACCATCGTCTTTCAACACAACATTCAACTTTTTGCCTCTTCTCCAATACTTTCTTTTGTTTCTCTTGTGAAAATCCAGCCGATGACCTCCACTCTTGTAATATCACCTTCTCCTATTTAAGAGGCATGTAAAATCTTATAACTTATATTTACGAAATCATTTCAAGCGATCCATGTCCCTCAACATTTTCCTTTATCACACTGATTTTTTTTGCTTGGGCAAAATATGAATTGACTGTTTTTTGGATCAAAATAGCTTTGATGAGGTATGATTTCTAGTATTCAAATATATCTAATTAGAGTTATAAGTTCTTCATAATTGATTTCAAATTAAGTTTGAAGCAAATCAAACTAGCTTCGCTTGAGAAGAGGCATGTAGTATGGGACTGTAGGAGCGTTCACAGCCAACACATGTTGGGGATTGAGTGAGGTTTAGCTTCTGATTAAAATAGAATTTGGTTGACTTCTATGAATCCAATAAGAAAATAGAAATTTTATAAGCTAAACGACAGTATAAACTTAGTGTTAAAAGATCAGGAAAAAAAATACTTAAGACAACTTAACGAGCCCATCTTAATAGTATTTAAAAATATTATGATTTAGAACTAATGATGTTGATGATGATTATGATAATGATAATGCATAAAAAATATTCCCGCATGAATCTCGAGAAAATCTAACGGGTCTTGCTTATAAACACTAAAAGACATTTTTATCAGGATAGTCAAAAGGCAAAAACATCAATTGTTGTTTCCTTCCATCAAAACTCTGAGCCAATCGAAAGAAAACACAACTAAATGAAGAAATAGGAGCCCAATCTGAGGAGCAGTCGTTCATGACCTGCTCCCTTATACAATTTAGGAATTCCTCATAAGATGGCCAAAGGGTCCCCGTATGGGATGCCTTTTTGACCTTCTAATTAGGCTCTTTGTCCAAGGAGAGCTGCCTATCATATTACGGTGGCATGTCTTTCGCTTGACGATCCAGTTCTTCTTATTGACATGAGGGCCTTTAGACAGAATTCTCTTTGAAGAGGGCCGACCGACGACCTTTCGACCAACAGAATGTTTTCTGGCCGACCAAATGTTCCCATCCGACTAAGTGATAAGATTGTTGAGTTATTAGATGCCCCTTTCAAGCAGTTATGAATGTGAAACGACACTAAGAACATTTATAAATACAAAAAGGTGTCAAGTTCAATTATGAATATGAAAATGTATCATAATAACTTGTAATGTCCCTATTAAAACATGAACAAATATGTAATTTTACACTAATTACTCCTGAAATTTATAAATAGAGTCCTTTATACAATAAATGATTAATGATTTACTCTATCAAAACTCTTATGTTACCGTCGTTCTCTCTCTCTCTCTACTTCTCTCGTTTGTCTTATGTTATATGTCTTGGGTGTTATTCATTGGACATATCTGAATTCAACAGATCATAAATGCCATATTTAGTCATTTCAAATGAGGTCGGCTGTGACTTTGTTTTGCATATTTTGAGGCTTATATGAATTATTATTATTTGAAAATGAAAGAATAAGGTTGTGGAGATGGAATAAATCCACCTCCCCATGAGTCAAGTTTGAGCACTTAAACCAATGATACCCCCACTAAGCATTAATAATAGTCTAGAGGCTAATTCTCCACTTAAAAGTGTTGGTTTTTTTTTTATATATTTAAAATTAGGGGGATTTAGATGCATACTTTTAATATTTATGTATAGGGGCATTTATCTAGTTGATTTTTTGCATTTATACCACTCAAATCTTTTTTATCACGTAAAAATACCACTTAACTTTTAAAAAGTGAAGTATACCTTTTCATGCATAGATAACGTGACATAAATGTAAAAATTGAAATTTAGGTGTTAGATATATGTAAACACATAAGAATTGGTACTATTTATATAAATCTTCCTTATTTATGTAACATCTAAATATTTAATTATATCACATAAAAAACAACATTAATATTAAATATTTTTGAGTAGAATATATATTTTCATACATACATACATACATATATATCTATATATATAATAATAATAATAATAGTAGCTTCAAATGATTAAAAATTAATTTAAATAGTTATTGTCACAACATAATCATAGCCATCATTATTGCTATTCTAATTATTTATATTTAATTTAAATAAATTCCTATTTTTATTTATGAGTGAAAGCTAGTTGAGGTCTTCACAATCAACAAAAATGGTCCTTTTTTCTATATTGGGTGCAAATTCTCCTACATTATTATGATAAGTGTAGAAAGTTGGTTGGAGCATTCTAATCATTCATTCCACTTTAGATGATTGGGATTGAATCCATATACATACAACTTCTTCAATTTATTATCTTTTTAACTTAATCCCAATTATTCAAAGTTGATTTTGTAGCCATTATGTTCTAATTGTACATCATAGCTATTATGATAACAATAGCATTGAAAAATTAGATTAAAAATTGCTAATCAATCAAATAATATTAATAGGTGCAATAGCCCTTTTATCAATTTAAAAGATAATTATAAACAAAGGTTTGCCATAATTAAACACGAAATATTCATTGCTCTTGCATAGATTCAAGATAGAGAGCGGCGAGCTCGCAAAATCCTTCAATTGCTATGCAATCACGATGCATAAGAGTTGATATAGATTAGGAGATAATATATCCTATCAACGACACCGTAAAAATATTCAATACATGCATTTTCATGATATGTATCTATTTAGTATAGAGTTTAACTTTATTAATTATTCTAGATAATATTTTTTTTTAAAATTTTAAAATTAGTGATTAGCACAAAGTCATAAATGATGGCTATTACAAAGTCTTAAATGGAGGCTAACATACTATTTTATTTAGTTCCAAAGTGATTAGTACTAATTTTTTTATGACAACTCATATTTTCTTACCATTTGACATTATTTACCTAGCAACATTCTTATTTTTTTAAGCTATCACCATAATTGTTGAATCCAACATATAAACATGTGAAATTACATTATGCAACATATAAAATCTACTAAGCCTATTCAATTTTGAGACAACAACTGCAGCCATCTAGATCATAAGGGCATCAACACCTATAGAGGATCAATATTCTGCAACAATAGAGAATTCTTGTATATACCTTACAGAGTATAATAGCATGTGACAATGTTCTACATCTGATTATTCTTCAAACTGGATGCACACTTGAATTATGCCAATGACATAGCTGCACCACCAGTAACTTCACAAAATCAAACCTCTAATCTTTCGTGAAGCTATATTACTCATGTAAAAATAACTATTATAAGGGCATTTACATACATACTACTGACACAACCAACGAATTTTTAGTATGCAACACGAATCTCAAGGCATGACATAAGTCTTAAAATAAGTTTTGAGTAATGAACAAACTTACAGTCAAACTATCCAACTTAATGAGAAGAACAAAATGATACTAAAGTTGGCCCAATTCAAATCAAATTAAGCTCAAATTAATTAATTAAACCACTTTTGGAAGCTTTCAGTATCTAATTAGAAGATCAAATTAAGTCTAAATTTGACATGCTTATAATCAAATTGAGAGTATTGACAAGACAAATCCAACGAGCCCAATATCACACAATTTCAATAACAATAAGACACTCAAATGCTCGATACACTTCCTTATTGGTAATAAATGCCGACTTTTCAGGGTGGGCCGAGTGCATCTAAATTTGGTGGTAGCTAGAGAAAGAATCGAGAAGACTCATCACTTAAAGGCCGACTGCTGCGTCTACGAGTACATCCATCCTTAGCAAGGGATATCTATCTCTAGGTCAAAACACATTAGGTTGGTAAAGTCAACGCACATATACCATTTGACGTTCACCTCAAGGACCATTATATTGGATACTCATCCCAAGTATTCTCGGATGTAGCTGACTTATGTTAGCTTCTTCACCTCCTCTCAGGTCGTCTCAGCTGTCGTGAGTAGAAGTCCTCATTTTCTATTTCATGGATCAGATGGTTGGATTGATGCTTAACTGATGATAGGTGACGTCGATCGACACCCTGACATCTCGGTGGTTGACTATGCAAAGACTTCTCTATGACTTTGGAGAGTTCTGATCAGCTCATCCTTATGACTTATATCTCAAGCATCACATAATAAGAAAAATTCACCTCAATGGATGTCAAGTTCTAGAGGTTCTTGGTGAACTCTCCCTTGCAATGATTCAAAAGGAGTTGAGTAAGCGGCGACCAAAGATAATATTGTATGTAGGCAAAAAGTCGACTATGAGGAAATCCATCATGTTGGTGAATTATTTCTCATTTTCTTTGTCGATGGTTGGCAGGGCGAGGGTTCTCAACGCTTTTTTCCTTTTTCCATAGAATCAATAGAGTGGCTCGACTGTGGCCAAAATATGGAAGGTTTTCTAACCCATCTTGTCGAACATCAGCTGGAAGATGAAGTTCACCGAGCTTTCGGTGTCGATGAGTATACTACAAACATGAAAATTAGTGATCAAGGCGGTGATGACAATAATATTATTGCAAGGTTTGCTTTTGAGGGGCAAGTTTTCATCTGTAAATGATATGGGAGGGTGTCAGCTGCATTGCAGTGCCAGTGCAACTTCACACAATTCGCCCATCTAATATCTCTTCAAGTTGACTCGACGGATTGACTTCTTGCATCCTCTCTGAAGATGATAGGTACTATGCTGACTAAGTGTATCATGTGGACCAGGTCAAACCACTTGTAAATTCTTTGACATGAGCTTTTCCTTGTTGTTGGGTGGTTGCTACTTGGGCTACAAACTTTTTTAGTTTCCCTGCTTTGATTGAATCTATGATCAGGCTTTGGAGGTGTCAGCACTATTTAGTTTCATAATTGTGATCGTGATTATAAGCACAAGACCTTTTCGAGTCCCAAAGATAAGCTCCATCTTTCATTGGAGCTACATTCATGAAATAGTCCTTGTTTCAAATGGCCTCCACTATTTCAACCATTGAGAATCTTAGAAGAGTCAGCTTGGAGATCTCGTAAGTAAGAGGTAGTCACTTGACATGTCGAGCAGATCGTTGTTTGGGGTATCTGGTTTGACCTTCTCGATGATGAGTTGGTCAGCCACCCGGTAATCTGTGGTGGTTGTGATTCTTCAAAGTATGCTCTGGTAAGAGGGTGATGATTATGTCTCAGTGTTAAACATTCTTTATAAGCGGTTCTCATTGGCGGGTGACAGTTAGTTTGTTCGATTTTAAATGAAGCACGGGTGTGGGGTTAGTGGTGGTGGTTGTTTTATTTTGTGAGATTGTGGTGGTTGGGTAGTTCCAACAACTTGGTTAGTGTCTTCAGGCGTTGTAATCTCAGCGCATAACAAAAATGTACTTCTTTCAGTCCTTGGGCAAGGGTTGTAGGCTCTACATTCTGACTTCCAACGTCTACTTTTGAAAACAGATAACAAAGTTACACATGATTTCTCTCTATCCTTAGCAAAGCTGTAGTAGAGCATGCGAGCTCTTACAGGGTTTCTGAGCACTAGTGAACAATGCAACAAATACTCGCTAAACATCTATAAACGACGTGATTACTCCTGATGGTAATCCAATGAACCACTTGAGGGTTGAGTCCCTCGATGTGGTGAAAAAAAAGCAACATCCCAGCGTGTCATTGATCTTGAGAAGGCATACAATTGACTTAAAAGAAGCAATGGGAGCAGTCAAGTGATGCGGGTGAATTTAGTGTATTAATTTTGCAAATATTTTTCAATATTACAAAATACACACGACATATACAATATTAAATATGCAAATTAATACCAACAAAAATAACTTCAGTGAAAGTTTTATCTTTTAAAAATCTTTAAATTGTCAAATTCCCTATAAAAATAACACAAGTATACGTATCACTCAAATAATAAAGGACTCTAATGGAGTCCTAGATATTGATCCCATAGGGAAGTTGGAAATGCCTATAAGTAAATTCTTAAGATTATAATGTATACTACAATTTTTTAAAACTACAAAAAGTAAAGTGCAAAATTTGAATATTAAATACTAGAGTGAATGATAATTAAAATGCAATTGAAAGACAAAATTAACTAAACTAGATTCTAAACTTTCAAAAGTAAACTTACGAAAACTAACAAAATTTTTGTGACGGAAAGTTCAAATTTAAAAAAGCATCATTCCCCTTTACAATGAGTATATGAATTGTGAAGAAATTAAAATCAATTCAAAATATATATAAACGTTGTTTCGTGCCAAATAGGAGCAATCTTATACTTTGCTCTCTTCCGAGTGCATAAAGAACATTAACTAATCCAGAGTTTGGTCCCTAATTCTGTGGTTAGGCTGGGAGGATACCGGCTGCCACTCCAGAGCTCCCACTGCTCCCTCATCTGAGGGCTAACAACCTCACATCAGTTTTCAATCAACTAGACCAAATTGAGGATTTCAATCTGTCACCTTAAAATCTCCAATTTTGCATCCAACAAATTATATTTCACTATTTATTTGCACCCAATTTCATTGATGACATACTCTCCCATGAAATTAAATTTGATTTTTTCCATATTATATAACTCATAGCCCTTTCGGAATATATGTTTCTTATACATTTTAACAATTCAATTTAGCAAATCGAAAAGTAAAAGAAGATTGGAGTTCAAATCATCACAAATTATTGACATTTAAAATCATATAAAACAAAATCAATTCTTCACAAAACCATATCTCAAAGTAGAGAGAATGATATAGAAGACTACTCAGAATTCATGAGAATGATACGATAAAACACGAATTTCATATATAAAAATAAATTTACAAAACAAAAGAAATAAAAGACACAACTTACCTCACGATCATTCCCAAGTAAATTCCTAGAAGTCCACTTCAAGCATTTTTCTCTTTACAAGCACTCTCAATTCTCTCTTAGGAGGGGAATGAAGAAGAAATCTCTCACATTCTCTCTCCTCTTACAATCCTTAAAGAAAATCTCCAAGCTTGACTTGTCTCTCTCTTTATCTCTTCTTTTCGCCCCCCTTTACACGCCACACCAAAACCCCTTAAGCCCTAGACTTCCCTCTATTTTATAAAAGGTTGTCTCCTTCCAAAAAGAATTCAAAATTCCCTCCAAAATTCTATCCAAAAGTCAACTCTTTTGAATTCAAAAGTTATGTCCATTGATCCAAGAGACATATCCCTTCATAAAAGAACCCTCCAAAGTGTCTAGATACATTGAAACACTCCAAAGGGTGTTTAGAACAAGTATCCCTTTGAAAATTTGCGCAAAACTCGTTCAGAACCGACTTAATCCGCAAAAAATCGTATCTGGCGCATCTTGTGCCAGCTCTCTATCAAATGATGCATCTGGGGTCAATCTAGTGCATCTTGCGCCTGTTTGCTGAAGACCGCGCTGTTGTAGGCTTTGACACATCTGACACCAATCTATCTTACGTCAGAATCCCAAAATTCGCTGTTTTGGCTCCAAATTTCATCATTTTTGCTACTTTTGTTTCAAAAACTAGAATTGATATACCTGCAACAAAAATATGAAAATATTTTTTTTTAAAATGCAATAACACAAAAAATAAGCATAAAATATATACTTAAAACTACATATTATTTTGGTGTATTATCATGTCCATCCATCTTTTATAAGATTCAAGTGTCGGGATTTTGAATTATGCTGGTGGTTTGACGTCGAAAATTTGTCGAGAGAGTTTATTCTACGACTGACGTGGCGCTTCAGTATGCACAAATCAATTGTTGTGTTAACCTAACACTATCAAGGTACTTGGTGTAGTCCATACTCTCCAATATTAGGGGGCTCTTCTATCGTTCAGAGTCGGTGGTCATGTTGAGGTGGTGGATCCCTCTGTCTAGTTAGCACACGTTTGATCATTTCCATCATTTGATCCTCCAACGAACTTTTTATTGCACTCAATGTTGTTAACCTCCCTGGTGTGAGGTTCTTCTCATTGGATTGCTCATCTTCTTATTTGTGGCATGATTCAAACCCATCACATCATTTAGGATGTTGAATCCAAATTTGTCTTTATTTCACGCCCAAGGAATAGAACATGAGAGGAGAGTAAAAATATAGAGTAAAATCATATTACCCTCTTCATTAAGCGCCACCTCTATTTTTAGATGATTTAGTATAATAGCGATAATATATTTTTACGTTTATTTAAAGAGGGTCTATATTGGCATATTACCGGTATTTTATAAGTGATGACTCATTGTCCCATCGTATTCTGATTCGACCAAGTAAGCTTAGTTAACTTAGCTTTATTGAGTTAGCTTGGTCGGCTAACCCAACCAGATCGTCTATCTTCAATCCCTCACAATAAATATTTGGCATTTGCTAGATGGTTGAAGATGTTTTGTGAAAATGACTCTTCCATCGGGTCAGCTCCACTGCAGGATATATTATTGCAGCAAGTCAATGTTCCTGTAGTTGTCCTTCTAAACACCCTTCAGATTCATTTCGGATGAATATCTTTCATCTAAATCACTTAATTGTTTTCTTGCAAACATTTAGACTCGATCGGCTTCGACATAGTTGACTTGGCTCGTTTGGCTAGTGGCTAGCCATCAGACTTGGTGGGCCTCACGTTCTCTTTGCAGTAGATTTGCTTCCATCATATTTTTCTATTACGGATCGTTAGATTTATGTAAGATCGCAAACACCTTCTTTATGTACACTAACTCATAAACTTCAACTTCTACATAAAGAAAAGTTTAGATGTTGGATATGTAAATAGATGGGGAATTGGGTGGTATGCATGTAAATGCTTCTTTTCTTTACTTGCCGACGATGATGCCGTAAATGAGCAGTGCTTAAACAGTCAAACACGCGTAGCCGCGTTGGCCAAAAATACCCAGGCATTCTTCAGACTTCATCGAGATAAAAACAAATTAAATAATTGCATGGTACGTTTGTTGCATTATATAGGTGTACAACAAATAAAGAATATATATATATATATATATATATATATATATATATATATATATATATATATATATATATATATATTGAAGATTTCAAATAAAATAAATAAATAAAAATTTTAAAGAAATTTAGAATATATTAAAAACGCATTTCTAATGAGATTCAAATTCACCCAAATCTGACAAAATTAGAATACACAAATCTAATACTTTGATGGAAATTTTATAGGAAGATTTTCATATATTTACATATCTAATACTTACAATTCAATTTTATAGGCATGACATGTTACTTATGTATGAAAATGCATATTTTCCTTTTTATTAGTAAAAATAATAATATTTTTGATGTGATATGAAAGTATTTGGGTGGTATAAATGTTAAAAAAAAATCAAAAATTTGGTTTTACATATGTAAATATATAAGAAGTGGGTGGTGTGGAAGTAAATCCCCCTTTTTGTATTTGTACTAAAAATGGGGCATTTATCATATACACACCCCCTAATTCTTATGTATTTACATATCTATCACCAAAACTTTACTTTTTAACATTTATACCACTAAAAACCACGTAATCACATCATATTTTCATGCATATATAAAATGACGTGCACGTAAAAATTAAAGTTTGGGTGTGGGGGTTAGATATGTAAATGCATAGGAGTAGAGTGGAATGCATGTAAATCTCCCCACAAAAAAGTTCTAAAGATTGAAAAGAAGAAGAAAAATTGAGCACAACATTACAGTTCAATAAAACCAACAGTCTATTTGATTGAAAGGTCCACATGCAAAAGACAATGGCACTAGAAGAGAATGTACGTGAATTATGGGTTCCACTTGGTTCAATTATTTCATTTTGGTGACCTCATCAATCGGTGCCAATACTCTTGTGGGACAATCTGAGCTGATTCATTTGGTTGCCCTTTTTATGAACATTTAAGATTTTTTTTTTTTTCTTTTTGGTGATAAAGATAATATTTTATAGCTCGGATGAATAGATGAGGAGCAAATGCTCATGATGCAACCGAAAAGTTATTCTTGCATGCCTTTATATTTATATTTAGTGATAATTACATACAAACCAGCCGGAAATTTGGTATTTATAAATTAATCACCTAGGTGATTTTTTTTTTTTTTTAACAACATAATTGATGTATTTTTTACGTGCCACAATTAAATTATTGGAATTTAATAAAAATTTTTAAAAAATATGGGTTTGGGTTTTACCATGATTTTTGATATTTGAGTGAGAATTTGAAAAATGGATGAAAGACAGATGACTAATTTGTAAGAAAGTTGAAGGAATTCGTCATGTCTCGCTTTGGTAGAAGATTAGGCAAAGTACAACGAATGAATGAGCTAGTGCCGACCAAAGCAATCCACATCACTGACGTGGTGCTAGCCATTCTCAGAGGAGCAAGAGAAAAGGAGATTTAGTATGTAAAGCCTCAAACCATTACGGTCGAGATAGGTATACTTAACAATCACGTTTAGAGCACTTTACACAAGTCATGCCATCCAGCTTCAACAAAGTAAATAGATTGGCTTATAGGAATACTTTCAATTTCATATAAAAGCATACAGATCAGCATTAGAAGCTCTATTTATATCATTTTCAAAAGAATGTTCAGAAAATGAATCTTGGAGTTGTCCAGCGGCATTAACTATGGGATCACTTTTTGAATTTTTTTGGAGAAGAGGGTTATTAAAGACATGGTCACTCTATCAATCACCTAGGGAGAGGGGGAGTGCCATTGCACAGTTATATTTGACTTCGTCATACTATCCATGCCCACCACCTACAATGTAATTCTTGGATAACCACTCCTAAATACTTTTGAAGTAGTGGTCCCTATTTAACATTTCGTCATCAAGCTTCCAAGGAAGAAATAATAGTAAGAGAAAACTTGATGAAGCGCTTATTATCTGAAGGTTGTCAAAAAATGTATAGGAGGAAGTATTGCAGTTGAAAGTTGATAAAGGAACGAGACTCAAATTTGCTAAATTTATATATAAAAAAAGCTCACTAGCATTAGGAGAATATCGATACAAAACCTTTGAAGCACCACTTTTAGCTTCATAAATAGAAAAAAATTGATTCAAACCTTTCGAGATAATAGCAAAGTATTAACCTAAATAATTGTAGAGATATCACAAATATAAATGAATATTGCCTCCAACGGTTGTGAATATGAAGAGGGGTTTCATAAAAATCAGGTAAAAGATCATACTGTTGAGCTTATCAGGTGAGAAATTGAGAAGCTCCTTTTAGTCAGTTTTTTTGAGGTACAAAAGCCTGGTTAGATTTTCAACGTGGTAATAGTACAAAAGATAAGTGGCAAATGGAGGATTGTGTTGATTTTATCAACCTGAAATTAGTATGCCCAAATGATGGTTGCCCACATGTTGAATCTGAAGTAAACCTTTACTAGATTAATGAAATATAACATGCTACTCCAAACTATGAAGTGCATCGTTAGAACTAGATAAAAAAAGTTCTTGGGATTTCTCATTATCTCTAAAGATATACAAGTTAATCTAGATCAAGTAAATAATTCTTAAAATGACTTCTCATAGAACAACCAAGGATGTGTAATGTGTAGCTAGGCTTAATCATTTCATCTTAAAGTTAAGGGATAGGTAAGAATACTTAAAATGAATTCTATTAGAACAACTAAGGATGTGTAATGTCTTATCAGGTGAATAGCTAGCTTAATCGCTTCATCTTAATGCTAAGGGATAGGGAATGCATTTTACAAGATCTTAAGGGTAGCAAATATTTTGCATGGAATAAGGAATGTGAGGTCATTTCAGACAACAAAAGTTGCTACTGTTCATTTTCATTATCGCAAAGTTCATAATCTGGGGAGGAAGTACTCTTGTACCATAGGGTAAGCAAAATGCTATAAGCTCCATCGAAGTTCAAGAAGAGAGGGACAAAGAGTCTAATTTAAAATGTGAGCATCACTCTTTGAAAAGCCAAGTTAAGACATCCTATAATGAATAGTCTAGCCTGGGAACTAATGATCGCAACCAGACAACTTCATGCCTACTTCTAGGTGCACTTGATCCAAGTCGTCACACACAATTCTCTCAAGATTGTACTTGGTGAATCTAACCATTCAGGAAGGTTATTAATATGAGCTATGGAGTTGAGCAAGTCCTAGATTATTTACACAACACAGCCAACCATCAAGGTTAAATTATTCCCTAAGTTCCTAGTGGACTTCACTCTCACAAAAGTTAGAAAACGAAGCGACGAATGGAGAAGATCAATTGAACCTTGTATATTGGTCTCAACTTGAGAATACAAAGAGTCAGAGGAAGAAGGATCCTGAAAAGCTTACTTAAAATTTTACTATCATATGTTGATTTGTAAAATAAAAGCATAAAATTAAGTTTGAGTGTTGTTGAGATGAGAACACTCAGGTGGATGAGAGTGGCTTTATATTTAGAAAAAAAATGCGAAAGGAATATACCTTTGAGAGGGTTGGAGTAGCTCCAGTAGCAGACAAGACTAGAAAGAGTCATTTTAGATGGTTTGGTCAAATTAATTGTCGACCATTTAATGACCCTAGTTAAGAGAGTAGATATTTTAGATTTGACTTATGTTAAGAAAGGTAGAGGAAATCCTAAAAAGACTGACATATTATATAAAAAATGATCCTAATTTATTAGAATTAAATGAAAATATGGTACTCAGTAGGACAAAATGGAGGAAAATGATTCATGCAACTGACCCCACTTGGTAGGATAAAGGCTTGTTGTTGTTGTCATTGTTAATATTGTTAGAATTGGTTTTAGTTAACTCACAAGTTTCAATAAAAGATCTTGACTGTGGGACTAACATTTATCACTATAAATGGGGTGAAACATTTAAGTGTATTCCCATACTTGTATCTCACAATAAACCAAGTCAATGGGCAACATGAAGTTCAAGGAGAGACTTTAAAGTTAAAAAAAAAACCAACTTGAATACTTCTAGATCAAGCAAATCCTAAAAGAAAAGAATCAACTCGGTGACTTACTCTCCAACATGAGACACACGGACAATTGACTGGCCTTGAAAATGTCTCATACTCACATTAAAGAAAGCTAAAGTCATATAACAATTAGTTGAAGATAGAAGAAACATTTTTTTTTCCTAATAATAAATTGATAGATACTTATAATCAAAGTAGCCCGATACTTGCTAATATGGGACGAGTTCTTCAGAAGGTCCGTAACTTCATTAAACTTAAAAATGTGTAGGTTAAAAGTGAAATAAATAATTTTAATGGAAGTTCCCTTAGGAGTGTGAAAATCACAATGGACAACTCTCTCTAATCTTGTCGGCCATTGGAGCTACTCCAACCCTATCACGAATATATTCATTTCACAATTTGTCTCTAAGTGTCAAGCCACTCATCCACCTAAGCATTCTCATCTTAGCAACACTTCTTTGTTTTATGCTTCTTTTTTAAAGGCCAACATTATGCGCACGAGAGCATTGCAGGTCTAACCACCATCTTATAAAATCTTCCTTTCAGTCCAAGAAATATATTTTTATCACACAATAGGCCCGTTACATTCCTCCACTTCAACCAACCAACTTGAATTCTACTAATAACATCCCCATCTATATCACTGTTACATTGAGCAATATACTCGTGATATCTATAACGTTCATACCTTTTAATGATTCGATCACCCATAGTTACAACTCTGCCACTAAAGCTACTATCACTAAAATTACATTCCATGTATTCAGTTTAGACATACTCAAACGAAGAAGGCCATTAGACTCCAATGTAGACCTCGATAATTAAGTTTATCTCAAACTCTTTCTTTAGTCTTGTCCACAAGAAGGAGATCATAAGCGAAAAGTATACACTAAGGTAACATCCTCTTGTAAATGTCCAGTAGGAGCATTCATAACTAAAGCAAAAAGATATTGGCCTAAAGCCTATACTTGATTTAATCTCACTGAAAGAGAAAAATAGTTTGTGAATCCTCCTATTCGAACACAAGTAACAACTCTATTATACATATCTTTATTGACTTGAATATAAATCAAATTAATTTTTTTTCTCTAGAATTCTCCAAAGGACTTCTCTTGAAATTTTATCGTAAGCTTTTTCTAAATCAATAAAAACCATATGTAGATTCTCCTTAATCTTTATGTACTTCTCCATCAAATTTCTCAATAAATGTAGAGCTTCCATGGTAGACCTGCTCGACATAAATTCAAATTGATTATAAGAAATCATTGTATCATGACTTAACCTATGTTCAATTACTCTCTCCCATAATTCAAAGTATGACACATCAACTTAATTCATCTATAATTTGCACACTCTTGTGCATCCCCAATGATAGGTCCCAAAAATAAAATAACTGATCATTAAAAAAGTGTGTATATTTTCGTTGATAGAAGATAGGAAAGATCATAGTTCTGCAACCTCAGCCACCAAGAAATTGGGAAAGTGGTGTTGTGAGCCCCTTGAATATGTTCTTTAGTTCTTAAGAGACTACAACAAATTCTGCCAACCTGCTCCCCAATGTTACCTCCAAGACACCTTATTCAAATCATATCAATTACATTAACTGAAATGCCAAGAATAAAAACAGTTTTCAAAAAAAAAAAAAAAATCAAATGGAACCTCAACAAGTTGCCGCCACAAATTGTTTATCCAAGAATCAGAGTCAAAAACCAAACTTAAGAGAGTTGCATGAGCTCACTTAAGATCATATGCATTATAAGACCACACGGAGTGGCCCACTTAAAGCTCTTGAAGGCATAACCTTTCAAGGAAACCAGTTGCTCGGCTCTCACCAATGGAGGATCCAAAGCACTCATTGATCCCACTTGTAAGTTACATAAGTTGTAATCACTTTGTTACATTCCTCTACCTCTTTACGAAACAGTTACTTAAGTTGAAGCCACTTGAGTCCGTCACCAGACTCGTTGGGAGTATTTTAAAAGGTTGTTGAACACATTTATAAAGGGTCGGCGATAAAGATTGAGATAAAGATCCTCCCTTGCTCAACTCTTGTCGCTCCACGCTAAATTTCTTGCTTTCATTTATAAAGGGTCGGCGATAAAGATTGAGATAAAGATCCTCCCTTGCTCAACTCTTGTCGCTCCGCACTAAATTTCTTGCTTTCATTTATGTAGGTCAATTTGACTTCTTAACTTCATCTCTCTCCAATGCTTATTTTTTTAAGAAGGATGTTTAGGTGCAACTTGCAGTTATCAATATCTGCTATTTTTGAGGGAAGTGGCATGACCGTAGCAAAACAATTAAGACAGTGACAACAAAGAAAGAGGAAATTGAATAATAGGAAGGAAATGGATCTGATTATATTTAGGGGCATTTACATCCACATCACTAAATTCTTCTATATTTACACAGCCAACAGTTTAATTTATAAATTTACATACATACCACTCAAATATTTGGCATCACATAAAAAATAACACAATCATTAATTTTTTAAAAGTGAAATACATCTTTTCAAGTAAAAGTTTCTAACCCCAAAATGCTATCAAATTTGAGGTGTTAAACAGGTAAATACAAAAGAATTGTGATATTTATGTAAATTTTTTTTTATGTTTATAGATGGCCATACTAGACCTAGGCATTGGGCGGGCTCACTATAAACCTGCATAGAATGGGCGGGCTTGGCTACAAAAAATTTAAATTTTTTTAGGCTCAGCCCGATCCGAGCCCGTTTTCACTTAGTCAAAGCCCGAATGAGCCCAACCAGCGCCAAGCCTGGCCTGCCCATTGGCCCAACCTCATAAATATATTTTGCGATGCAAGCTTTTGAGGCAATTAATTTCCTCATCCTTTATATTCTTTGTCTAGCCATAAATTTTAATTTTTATATTAATATCAACCAAATCTTTTATATCACATAAAAATTATAACTTTTAAAATTTTTTTATAAGAAACACAACTTTCATGCATATATAAGATGACAAATATGTAAAAAACTAAGTTCAGGTGTTAGATATGCAATTACATAGAAATTGATGAGTAGTATGTATGAAAATCTTATTTTGTGGTATTTTACTCAACTCCTTTGTATTTACATATTAAAATGTTATCAGTTTAAGATCCTACTTATTTTTTTATACATTTGCTATTAAATTCACTTAAATGAATGAGAAAAATTCGTACATATAAAAATAATTTAAAACTCTTGTTGTATGTCCTTTCATGTTTCAAACGTTCATATTACATTTTTTGATA
>NEWO01000039.1:1444265-1460205 GCA_003013225.1 Phalaenopsis aphrodite | reverse complement strand
TCTTTGTCCAGCCATAAATTTTAATTTTTATATTAATATCAACCAAATCTTTTATATCACATAAAAATTATAACTTTTAAAAATTTTTTATATGAAACACAGCTTTCATGCATATATAAGATGACAAATATGTAAAAAACTAAGTTCAGGTGTTATATATGCAATTACATAGAAATTGATGAGTAGTATGAATGAAAATCTTATTTTGTGGTATTTTACTCAACTCCTTTGTATTTACATATTGAAATGTTATCAGTTTAAGATCCTACTTATTTTTTTTTATACATTTGCTATTAAATTCACTTAAATGTATAAGAAAAATTCGTACATATAAAAACAATTTAAAACTCCTGTTGTATGTTCTTTCATGTTTCAAACGTTCATATTACATTTTTTGATACTTTAAATAAACAAAATGATCCAAAAGAAAATGTTAAATTTTATTATTTATTTATTTTTTGGTATAAATTTTTTTTTTTCTTTTAAAGCCCATAGCGACCAGCTGGCCGGCCCGACCCATTTAGTGGGAAAGCCTGACTATTAAATTATAAATATAATTTGGGTTCAAGCCCGAATCGAGCTTGCTTTGACCAGTCAAAGCCTGAATAAGCCGAACGCACACGAAACTCTGCCTACCAATGCCCAAGTCTAGCCATAATCACCAGCGAGCAAAGGAGTCACAACAACACCATTATTCAAGTAGTCAATGAAGAATTGACAGCACCATTATTCAAGTAGTAAAAGAAGAAATTATCTACGACACAAGAATCAAACATGCAGTCAATTATACCATTCTCATTTTTGCTAATCCAAAGAACTAAAGATAATGATACATGTTTTACTAACTCTTGTTCTTTTTCCTATTCATTCTCCAAAGAAATCAAAGAATCAAAAACTAATGTATGCCTTAACGTAAAATTTAAACTAAAGACAAAGAGGCCCAATGAATCAGCTAAGGGCTGGTGAAGTCGGGGGTCTGAGTGTCACTTGCTCAAAACAACTTGTCAAAGATCACTCACCCAAATTAAAAGATACCTCTTAACATAAGACACTTGTCCAGTTAAAAGAAGCTTACTAAACTCAAAAGCAACACAAAACTGATACAAATATTCTAAAAGCAATATTGATCTTGCAAGAAAATAAAGAAAAAAATTAATCTTACATGATGATCTGATTTACTAGAAAGTAAACACTAAACAACTTATATGCCCATTTCAAAATAAATTAATAACTATAAGAGTCAACACAATCAAATTAAAAAATTTCCCCACACAATGCACCAAAATAATAAAATAGTACCTATCAAGCTTGTGTATGATAAATCAAGCTCACAAATAAAGCAATTTTTATTTTGTTAACAGCATATGGTAAATAACAGTAGTTAAACCTATCAGCCACCTGCATACATGCTTTATCCAACTTTCTAACCTCAACAGAAGTTTAACGGATCAACAAGATGTGGCGGGCGCATGGACACTCTAACTTCATGTTCTTCGGACCCGGCACGATGCTTCGGCACCATAATCTCAAGAACAGCTCCAGTTTCATCATAATAAGCTTCCAATTTAGCATCTTCAGGTATACGGGTAGCTAAAGGAATCTCCCTTATAAATTCTCCAGGAGGGCAATGTTCGGGACAAGGATCTGTCAACTTAAAAGTCCTCTCATGTCTCTTTACATAAGGCATTCTAGCAGTACTGAAACACAGTATCTTAACTATTCCATGTGTAAGGGTGTTCCACCAAGATACCTTCACCCTTTGTTGGTCAGAAAAAGGTAAACTAACCATTATAAGATACCCTTCATGGTCTTCATATATTGTCTTTCCAGCAGTAACAGGTCCATAAGCTTGTCTCATGACGCCAGTGAACTCATTCAGCCATGGAGGATCAACTACATTCATCTCAATATCTATAGCTCTATCTGAGTTAGAATTGCTAGGAGAGCAGTAGTCTTCTTCCATTCCATGAGAAAAATAATCCTTCTTGCGCTTGCTGCCAGAAGATGAAAGGTCTATTCCTACAGGAGTTGAATGATATGATGGCTGGGAGGACAAGTTCAATCCCGAGCTATTAAGGAGTTTCTTCTGATGTGGATTGAGAGTCATGGGTTTTAACAGAGGTAGTGGCCTCTGGAGCTCGAACTCAGTGCTGGGAAGATTCCTCCATGATGAATAATCACTGGCGTCTGGTGGAATTAAGAAATTAAGCTCTCTTCCAGTGAGCTCTGTCCATTTCTTACAATCAGGTTCAGGAAGAACTGAGAGATTGGGTTGAGTCACAACCTCAATCCCATGAACACATTGTGGGTTAGAAAGGCCCCTGTACTGCTTGCGTTGCATCCGGTGGGATCGTACAAAACCTTTTTCAACATTGAAAGGGAATTCAGGCTCACCATGACGAGAGTGGCCATTCATGAAGCTCCTCAGCTGCATCTTCCCGAGAGCATTTTCTGCTCTTTCCTTGAATACCCACATGTACATGTTTTCCATGTCATGCTGGACCAAGAACACATCGAGCCGAATGTCTGATTTCTCGAATCCAGAGAAACTAGATCCATCCCTTAAAATCTTTCCTTTGGATTTCTCAGCGAGGACAGGCTTGAAATAGAAATTGAAGAAAAACCAGGCACCCCATATGGCATCTCCTCGCTTTCCACATTTTCGAGAACCAGGCTTAGGGATTATGATAGTGGAATCAGCCTCGTAGAATTGGGTTCCGAGGCCAACGTCAAGCAATTCGCAGTGGTCGAACTGGGAAGAAGATTGATCTGATGAAACTGGGAGGTTAATGTCCGGTGGGCCATAAAGTACAATTTGACGTTGGATAAACTCACGGTCAAAATCTTCATGGGACGAAGAAGGTGGTGCGGTCAGAAAAGGGCAACCTCCAGTGGGATCCATGGAAAGAAGGGTGGAGGGGTCGTGGTTCTCCATGGAGAGAGGAGCGAACAGGGATTCGCCCATAAGGTTTTCACTCCTTGTGAACTCTGCGAAAGTCCATTTGATTTATTCCCGAGACGCTCCTACTCCTCCTCTGATGCCTATCCGTCTGGTGGATTATGAATTCCACCGCCATCAAGAAAAGCATCCCACAGAAAAATCTCACAATTGCATTCCGTAAATACCCCAAAATTTATCAACCAGATGAACAAATCAAACAAAATACCTAACCAAACTTAACCGTAAAATCCAGTAAAATTAAAGAAAGAAAAGCCTGTATAACATACATATGTCAATCGTTCCCACATTTAGCAATTGAAAAGCCCTAGCAGACTATAAAAACGAATCATGAACAGTAGGAAATCAAATCGGACAAACCAGAAAAAGCATTTATAAATCAAGTATATGAAAAAAGATACAACCCTAACCCTAGCAGGACTGCGATCGCTTCGAGATGGTTACCTCGGCGAGGACGGAGGCCGTAGTGATAGTATGCATGGCGGAGAGAAGAAATGCTCCGCCGCCGTAATCAGAGCCGCAAACTTTCCTCATTACGTTCGCTCGAATCGGGGGATGGAACCAGACGGAAGAAAACGCGAATAAGAAGGAGATGGTCTAGACGGCAGGCGAGCTTGGCCGTCAAACGGCCGTCTGCAGAATTGCCTTCCACCGTCGCCTTTAGTAACGGCAACTCCTATCTTAATGTTTTCGGGTATAATGGCTAGGGCTCAGGCTCGGCTCGTGTTCTGCTCGTATTTGAACTTCTATCTTAAATTCGATAAATTTTCTCAAAAAGCCCCATATAGAAAAAGGCTACACAAAAAACACAAAATCTCTCGAATATACTCAGGGACAATACACAATCTCCTTCACTACCCACAAAACTCATTATTCCTCTCAGAAATCACACTCACGGACTCACCCCCTTCAAATCAAAAACAACATTAAAGCAATGTTTAAATGATAAATAAAAGATAACATGACAAAGATAATTATAAAGTCGATTCCTTCTTTAAATCCAATGGAACAGATGTTCCATCAGATTCAGTTTCCTCACATTAAAATTCTCTAATACATGTAATGGGCTGGCTTGTAAGGACCCTCAACCGGAACACTATCCTTAAATTGATTTACTCAGAAACTAAAGTTCAGAGCACCTAAAATGCATTCAAAAACATATTTTTGTAATTAGAAACAAACATTAAAATTAAACTCTGTAAAGCAAAATGAGAATTTGCTTTTGTATATAAAAATATCCATTAAGAGCATTCTTNGTAGAACTTAAAAATCAACATTATGCATCTCATTTCTCAATAATAACTTAAAAGAAAAAAAATAAAAAAACAATAATTATTTTTTGGCTGAATAATAGAACCAATTGTTATAACATTAAATTTTGCTCTGTTTTCTTAAAACTTAAAAATCAACATTATGCATCTCAATAACAACTTAAAAGGAAAAAAATAAAAAATAATTATTATTTTTGGGTAAAACTGTAAACTCTATATCATCTACATTTCCTCTATTTACATGACAAGATCTCCATATTTTTTCCATCGAAGGAGATGATGATGATAGAGTCATCGTCGTGATATCTTCTAACACAAAATGATATTTCCAGCAGCTCATAAAAATCCATACATGCAGCTAAAAATGCATAAAAGCTCAGAAAACTTATATTTTTTTTTGTATATGAAGTAATTATAATATTATCATCAATTTTTCAGATACTGGAGATTTTAATACCCTTTAAGTAGAATGTATCTGAACTCAAATATTAACTTCCTGAGAAGTTATACCAGTTGGGTAAAGTGTAGGCCATTTCAAATTCTCAAAGAAGAACATTTCTTTTACAAGACAAAATGAATTTATGCTATAAACAACATTATAGCTCTGAAATATATACCTGAAATATTCACTTAGGCAAAGCGAAGGAAACAACACTATAGCTCTGAAGATATATACCTGAAATGAATTTATGCAATAAACAACACTATAACAATAAACAACACTATAGCTCTGAAATATATACCATTAGGCAAAGCGGAGGAATATCTTTATAGATGAGAGTTCAGCATACGTAAAAAAAACAAAAATTCTGTAGCATGCCGAGAAGAGCTCAAGATGATCATAATAAGTACAAAGATACACCTTACACATGATCATAATAAGTAAAAAAACAAAAATTGTAATACCCCTTCCCGTTCTCAGTCGGAGTCAAAGATACACTAAAATGCCCACCTCGAAAAAAGTTGGCAGCTTGCAAAATAAGTTCGATAAACTTTCTCAAAAAGCCCCATATAGAAAAAGGCTACACAAAAAACACAAAATCTCCCAAATATACTTAGGGACGATACACCACCTCCTTCACTACCCACAAAACTCATTATTCCTCTCAGAAATCACACTCACGGACTCACCCCCTTCAAATAAAAACAACATTAAAGCAATGTTTAAATGATAAATAAAAGATAACATGACAAAGATAATTATAAAGCCGATTCCTCCTTTAAATCCAATGGAACAGATGTTCCATCAGATTCAGTTTCCTCACATTAAAATTCTCTAATACCTGTAATGGCTGGCTTGTAAGGACCCTCAACCGGAACACTATCCTTAAATTGATTTACTCGGAAACTAATGTTTAGAGCACCTAAAATGCATTCAAAAACATATTTTTGTAATTAGAAACAAACATTAAAATTAAACTCTGTAAAGCAAAATGAGAATTTGCTTTTGTATATAAAAATATCCATTAAGAGCATTCTTAAACGCTGAGTATATAGCCTGCCCCGGTGCAGGGCACTTACCTGCAACACTACTCATTTGAAAATAGTATTCAATTACAAATTGAGAAGATGTTTAAGCAAGAATTATAAATTAATTCATAATCATCTTATCTTAAACATACCACATAAACCAATGTAATCAATTTTGAACATCTCCAGGAATTAGAAAGAAATGATTTTTGAGAAAACAATATCAGCAAAAAAGATCTATGATGCACTGCATCATATTCTCCCTCAAACAAAAGCTTTCAACATTGTCAACAATCATGCACATGAGTTCACTCAGCCATAAGCAGCAATAATAGGAGTTGCTTGTGTTTTAATCTTTTCTTAAAACATCTTAGTAACAAACTAAAAATCTAAAATACTCACAAAGAATTGCATGACAGACTTGCAAACCCATTTGTGAATTAATCCTCAGAATTGTATGACAGACATCTCTAGAAAAAAAAAATATTTTTAAACATCTCCAGAATTGCATGACAGACTTGCAAACACATTTGTGAATTAATCTCCAGAATTGCATGACAGACATCTCCATAAAAAATCATTTTTGAACATCTCCAGAATTGCATGACAGAAAAAAGCATTTTTGAACATCTCTATAATTGCATAAATGGTTACAAACTTGTGTTGCCTTCCAAAATTAAGAGTAAGAATAATCATCTAAGACATCATTTCATATTTTTATCTTAAAATAATTGCAAACTTGTGTTGCCTTCCAAAATTAAGAGTAAGAATAATCATCTACGGTATCATTTCATATTCTTATTCTAAAATGGTTGCAAACTTGTGTTGCCTTCCAAAAATAAGAGTAAGAATAATCATCTTAGGTAACTTTGAAATGAAAAAATATCTACATGAATAAACATCTTTCATTGTATCTTCTCCATGCTAGACAAATTTTGGTACGATAAAAAAATATACTTAAAAAAACATTGCCACTTGCAGAAATTGTTGTCTCATCACAAAACGAAAGCATAATATGGAGCATAAAATGTAACAAATGGATACATTCAGACCACGTCAAAACCCTCTCAAAGCATAAACATAATATGGAGCAAGTGACATAAAATGTAATAATATGGGGTAGCAGACAGATGATTCTAGACCACATCATTTCCTCCCTCCCCTCAATTTACTCGGGTAAAGCCACTTCAAGTTGCTCCTCTTCAATTAATTCTTGCTGGTAGTAAACATATATAAATATTAGTTTTAAGATGAAAAACTACATAAATTATAGAAGTTAATTCTTGAGAGAAATTACCATAGGTGTTTTCAAACGACTCGTGGAAGATCTAATCCAACTAGACGAGCATATTAATGCATTCACTTTCTTTGTCGAGAGTGAACTTCTATAATCATTTAGAACTCTACCACTAGTACTACATGAAGAAACAATCTTATAAGAGAGAGCAAGACATAGCCGCATAAGCATTCTCAACAACATGACAAAAGTTGTCCAAAACTTTTTACATGATAGAATTATGTCAAAATGTAGGACATGGTATTATATCCATGCTCCATTCCTAAGAAACATGGAAAAAATTAACAATCCTCCAATATTTAAAAAATTATAATAGATGCGACCTTTGCAAATACATTTCATTAATATTGCAATGTGAAAAGCCAATAAAAAATTCATATTACCATAGGACTTGGATACTAAACGATGATCAAAGAGAAAATGGTTATATACTTTAGCCATAGTCTACCAAAAGCATGGATAAAATAACTAGTTCTCCTACTTCAACTATTCCATAAAGAAAATAACAGTTTACTCGAGTCTCAACAGTGATAAATGCTTACTACTGAATGCAACCATTGTCATTCTTGTAGAAATTTTCATGTAAAACGTCAATCAAATCTTTCCTATAAATTTTGGATGGATACCCTACAAACTGCATTTTATTTCAACAACAAAATGCATACCAAAACCATCAATAATATCTCTAACTATGAACAAGTTCACCATTCTTATATCAGATCTCGTACAGAAAAAAAAACATATATATAAACGAAATTGGCAAGACTGCACAACTGTCATGTCGAACAAGCTCATCATTCCTCACCATTCTTATATCAAATCTCATCCAAAGAAAAAAAAAATAGACGAGACTGCACAGCTGCTCTGCCAAAACCCACGAAGTTAGGTTTCGCAAAAAAAAATCTAAATAATTCAAAAAGAAATTTAAGAAAATTTAATAAAGAGGCGAACCGAAGATAAATATGAAATATTGGAGAGAAGATACTCCAAGATAACACCTAGGTAGCCAAAGAGCGACCAAGCAATAATATCGAGCGACCAAGCAATAATACCGAGCGATCGAGCCGAGACGTACTATCCAAAGAGAAATAGAAGCCGATATTAGAAGATGAACGGAGACGGCAAGCCCCAGGTCGTTGAGGCTGAAAGGGTTTCGAGAGAAAAACGGGAGGGAGAGGCAGCCGAACCTGAGAGTCGAGAAAGTTCGAGAGAGGAAATAAGAATGGGGAGGCGGGGGTTAGGGACTTGGGGTTTTGTTTAGAATTGAGGTAGTATAAATGATAAAATATTTTAATTATTAAACTTATATATATTATTATATAAATATATAATACTAATATTAATATATTATTATTAATATTTTGTTATATATAATTATTAGTTTTATCACACACACACACACACACACTTAATTATTTTCGAGTCAATTCGAGCCGAACACGAGCGAACAAACTTTTGTTCGTGTTCGGCTCGTTAGACTTAACGAACGAGTCGAACACAAGCTGTTCGCGAACAACGAGACAAATTGACAACCCTAGTAATGACAATGCTATACATAATATTTAAGAAAAAATAACATACATATCATGTAATTTTTATGTATTTATATATTTAACGTTTATAATTTTGATATTTATATTTATAATATTTTGATATTATAAATCTATACATGATAAGAATAGTAATATAATATATTTAAAGTGATCTTAAGAATTCAATGCTATATATCAAAATATCTAAATATAATAATTTATATATTAGATATGTAAATATACAAGAATTATGTGATAGCTATGTAAATGACCCACTATCAAAATATTAAATATTTAAAATTTACTCAAAATTTAATATTTTATTGAGAATTTCAATGATAAAAATATTTTAAGCCCCAATCTATTTATTTTCTTATTCATTCATATGCAAGTCAACAATATGAATGATATAATAATAAGTAAACAATAATAACAACATAATGATTTTAATAAGAAAACAAAATAAATAAATAAATAAATAAATAAATAAATAGGGCATTTTACATGCACACCACAAAATTTTTATGTATTTGCATACATAACATCTAAAATTTTATTTTTAAAATTATAACAATTTTGTGTTATAAGCCATTGCATAGCTTGATTTGAAGTTGGTTACTTGTTCAACTCATATTCAGTTTGAAATTAGCTCAAATGAAAATAAAATTTAATATTTTTTTAATATAACATACAAAATTAATAAAAAATATATAAGAATATTATTATTATGATGTTAAACATGCTCTTCAATCATGAGAGTCCTCTATCTTTACTCGTGCATGTCTGTAAATATATCATGCAAGTTGGTTACACGTTAGTCTCAAGTAATGCTTGATCTGCAGGTTAAGATAATGTGGTATGCATAAAACATAGTATTTGAGGAAGTCAGTAAGTGACAAGTAGAAGACACACTTGTATGAAACTTTATTTTGTTATTTTTATTTAGTTTTTTATTTTGGCTATGTGATTTGAATCTTGAAGTGCCACAGGATTTACATTAAGTATCTGTTGAATCATCTTTATAGTATTGGCACAACAATGTTTCTTTTTTTATTAAAGCTAAATTGGACACCAATTTTTTTGGTTTTATAAAAGTCCTCTAAATTTTTTATGCTAAATTGGACAACAATTTGAATGAAGCATTCTTGAGACATTATATTCAATTTTGATGCTTGATATTCTAACAACCACAAACAATTCAAGAAAGCTCATGACACCTTCCCACAATGGTAATTGTGTGGCATTCAATAGTTTATAGAGCATTTGAGCTTTTGTGTTTCGCTGCTTAACCTCCACTTTTCTAGCAAAAAATAAGCTCTTATTATACTTTAGACATTATTTCTTCAAAAGTACTAGTATCATACTCATTTGGAGAAGTAGAGTATGTTGAAGCACCAACTAAGAATCACTATGTGGTTCATACTCACCATATGAAAATAAAAAATAATTTGGTTAAAATTCTCTACAATATAAATTCAATTTAACTTCGGTTGACATTAACCATGTTTGATTTCTTTTAATTTGTATGTGGACATCAGAACTTACCATCTAAAAGACAAGTAAGAAGGCGAGATGTTGCTTGCATAAAATACTCAACACCATTCCAAAAATCTCATATATCTCCAAGATATTGCATTCTAGATAACCGTAGGCAAACTATAGATTTGAGAACAAAATTATGAAAATTAAAGGTCACCATTGATTTGAATAAATTTGAAGGCGAACCGTTGAAAATTAAAGGCCACCACTAATTTGAATAAATGTTGATCAAGAGACCATAGTCATATGATGGTGGTTAAAAAATTGTAGCTAAGTGATGATGGTTAGGAGAGCATAATGAGGTGACGATGTTCAGAATATCATAAGCAGCTGATGTTGGTCAAAAGATCATAGTTGAGAGATGGTTGTAAAGAGACAACAATTAAACAATAGTGGTTGAAAGATTGTAGTTAGGTCATTTTATTCATGGGACTATAAATGAGCAATGGTGGTCAGAAGAGTATAATTTGACAGTGGTGAATGGTAGGTTTTAGTTGGACTACGATAGTTACAAGATTTTAGTCAAAACATGATGATCAGAAAGTATAGTCAGGATATATTAATTGGGAGACATTAATCATGAATCATAGTTGAGTGGAAATGATTATGAGAACATAATTAGGTGATAATGATTAAAAAATCAAAATTTGGCAACGATAATTGTAAGATCATAGTTGGATAATAATGATCAAGAGATTGTAGTTGGTGATGATAATTAACGATGTTGCCCAAGAGGTTATAATAGAGTCACAACAATTATGAGACTAGAGTTGAAAGATTGTGGTTATATGATAACTGTTTAGAAACTATAATTAAGTGATGATGATTAAGGGGACCATAGTTGGGCAATGGTTGCTCGATTGTGATGTTTAAGTGAAAGATAAAAGTTGAGTAATGACTTTATGGCGATGCTCGGGTAGAGCTATTCAAACTATTGAGCTTTAAGTTCAAGTCTAGCTAGGTCCCCATCATGTATGACATGTGTCTTTATATATAGTTTTTGAGTGCGAGCTTTACATCGAACGACGTTGAGTGACCACCTTATATTACATAGTATTTTTTAAATATTTTAGTGCTTTAATGTTGCTAGAAAGAAATGAACTTGCACTTGAATTTGTCTCATCGAGACACCCATTTTTTAACTTAATTAAGCACTCAAAAGCTTGTAATCAAAAACAAAATATTACATAATATTCAGGGATTTCACATCTCTTAATATATTGATTCCAAGCAAAAACAAACATTTTGAAATTTGTTAAGCTCGACAAGATCAAAAGCTTGTAATAAAAAACAAAATGTTTCTCTATTTCATATTAATAATTTTGAAGGATTCCGTACATACCGTTTAATTTGTAAATATTTACATTTTTTTTACCAAAATTTGATTTTTTTACATACATAATACTTTATTCATACATAAACACGTGCACTTTACATTTTAGAAGTTAAAATGGTGATATTTTTTATAGGGTATGAAAGTTTTGGGTGATATAGATATAAAATGTAAAACTTCATTATTAGATATGTAAATAAATACCCCGCGAATCACAAAGATAGAGACAATGGGGAATGTGCAGGATATCTTGAGTGATCATTCTTTTATAGAGGAGGGGATACAATATATAAAATTGCATATTTGTTCTTGCTTTATTGGGGGCTTTTCATGATATTTTTGTATTTCACGAGTATGGGTCATGTGGTTCTGGTATCCTATGACCCGGACTTCGAAGATCAGGCAGGTCATGGTTTGGAGAGACATGTTTGTCTGATTGCATTGAATTGGGGTTATTGATCGGCTCTTGATGGCCTTCGAGCCGACAATACTTGATCGATCGACTTGGCTTTGTCGATCAATACTCTAGTTTAGTTGCCTTCTATTAATCACCGGAAAATGAACTCTTGTCGGCAGAGCAAGGCTAGGCTATTATGCAGAGAGTGAATCATCATAATCTGATAGATAACTCACTGCTTGAAGAGACGAACTTTCATGATGCTCTATGCAATTATACCATGGTCAACTCTCAGCCCCAGGCGAGAAATCTGAAGGGCGTATCTGAGATAGCTAACAATGCTAAATTCTTCTCTTAAGTTGGGTTGTGGTGAGAGACATGTCAATACCTCTGTTTGGCTAAATTGGCCTTGTTCTTTAGTTCAGATGGTCTACGTTCAACCAACCTCTAACCCCAGTTCAAGGGGGCTGCATCTGGTCAGACATGTCTTTCCATATGCTGCTAACTGACATACCCTTGGTCTTCTATTAATGGATCTTTAGTCTTTCATCTGTAGATCATTATTCTTCTATTCGTGAGCCCTCTTTAATCGCACTTCTTTATACTTTTTTATCCATTAAATCTAAAGATTCATGCATGCTCCAAGGTCAATTCATGTTCACATAATCAAATCGACAAAACGGCAGATTTCCATGCAATAAAAATAACAAAATAAATAAACAAATCCTCCGGACGGCAACTGGACGATTAAATGATTCCAAATTCATCACTGTTGAAAAACAATGGAAGCTTTTTCTCCAACTCTTCCCCCATCTCATGGACAGAGAACAACGCAACTCTCGCTCCTCCATCTTTCTTCTCCTCATCAGCATTTCTCTAACCGCCGCTTTGGTCACAATTTACCACTGCATCTCCAGAATCTATCGCCAGCGGCAAGGCCGTGATATGTTGCCGGAGTTCAACGCCACCGCCGTAGCAACAGAAGCCGACATGAGTCTGTCCATCGACTTGTCTACTGCTCAGTTGATTGCTCCTGCACAAAGTTTTAAGAAACCGAAGTTAGTCGGCGGTGAAACCGCGGCCGCCGCCGGTGGCGTCGGCGGCGGCGGAGGAGGAGGAGAGGAGACGACGTGTCCGGTGTGTTTGTCGGAGTTTGAGGAGGGGGAGGCGGTTCGATATTTGCCGGAGTGCGGGCACTGCTTTCACGTGGGCTGTATTGATATGTGGTTCCGGTGGCATTCTACATGTCCAGTTTGTCGATCTCAGACCCTTCTAGCTTCAACATAGTTTGGGAAGATGTGGACCGTGCTTATTATGCACGGACACTTAAATTTGTGTTAGGTGTTCGATCTGGATAACTGAAATACATCTTTTTATTTTTTTGTTAGAGTGAGCCCATTCTAAAATTTTTGACGGTCCTGATCGGACACCGCAGACAAAATTTACGTGCAGTATCTGCACACAATAATTTTTTGTGATGGAGTGTTGTTAGCTGTGTTTATTCTCTGCCTTCTGTCTTTGGAAGGTTTAAAAGCGAATTACTTGTAATGTTTTGGAAAATATTTTTAGTTTTATTATGAGTAAAATTGATTTTAAAATCATTGTAATATAATTTTTTTATTGATTGATTATATGGTTGGATTCATTTCAAAATAAGTTGAGGAATACAAAAAATTCATTTTAATTGAATTTGAATGAGCATGAATTATGGATGGAAGCATCTAATAAATCTCTAATATTCTACGATTACATTTTTATTATCAGTGTCATTTGTCAAATTAGTTTTATTATGTTAGAAGATTTGTATTGATGGATAAAAAAATTTATTGGCTTACAAACTGATGACACACGAGATTTAAAACAAAAAAATTCAAGAAAAAAAAAAATAGTTGTATACATGTGAAGATGCTCCAACTAAATTGAAATTTCTAGATTCGATCAGCGGGCTTACGAATGCAGTGAAACTAATTGGCTGCAGAGGGAGTTGTTGACATTTAGTTTATAAAGTTGAAATAATATATTCAAAGGCCATCACCTCAATAGGCTAAGTTATATATTGACCAAACCTTTTAATAATTATCATAGTCTAGCTTCATTATTTGAAGGATATTATGAGACCATTTCTCATGTGCACCATTAGGCACAACCTAAAGACTCTCTAAACCCTAAAATAACTTCATGTAATGAATCAACATCAATCTTGAGGACAATAACCCATCAAACACTAAACCCTATACTCTCCATATGATGAAGTTGTTGCCCATTAGACACATGTCCCATTACTCATATATCCTCCAAATTAGCTAGTTGACAAAACCTTTTCCACCAAGATTGAAGTCTATAAATATCTCATTATTCAAGTTTTTAGTGGAGGAAAATGAATATTATAATAAAAGTTTGGTCATTTATAAATTTAAGATTTTTAAGATATATAAAATAAAGAGAAAATTACGTACAGGGCACAAAAAACATTATAATTTACAAATGAAGCTTCTCTTGATTTTTTGAACTATGAAATGCATTTACGAGTGTCACGATTAAATCATTGTGAATTTTATAAAAAGGAAAAATATGGGTTGGGATTTTATCACGACCTTTGATATTTGGGTGAGAATTTGAAAAATGGATGAAAGATGGAGCTTAATTGATTTGTAAATAGCAATATTTTGGGTGTCTTGTATGCGATCACCCCTAAAATAAATTGTAAGCTACTTGGAATTTATCTTTTTATTCAAATTAAGGAATTTCACCCCTCTCCCAATAGTGAATAAAAGCTGTTGTATTGAACTCATTAAATTTCTTACGTTGTTTTAAATATTTTTAGTTTATCAAATTTATCTCTTTTGTGCTTGATTGAGTTCCTTACTACCAAATATTAACCCTATTTAGTAGCTTAACCACCCAAATAATTTTAAATAAAAGGGGCATTTTCCCTTCTATAGATCATGTCCAGTGACTTTTAGTCTTTCCATATAAGTTCTGCCAAATTCATGCATATTTTTTTCTTTTTATTAAATTAAATGGCCAGAGGCTATTACATGAGCCCCCAACCACCTCTAATGTGTCTAAATATTCAAGCACCTCCCTCCATAAAGCGGCCTTCGCCAAAGGGGGATTACAAATGACTCATTAATGCCAACTAGCAGACCGGGATACGCAGCACAACCAAATTCATGTACACACACACACACATACATTTATATATGCATACATACATACATATATACATACATATTAAGCAAAAAAAATAATTAAATCCGCTTTTTTATTATAATATAGCGAAACTCAACTCTCTTATATGACAAACTTCTTCATGATGAGCCAAAAAGCCTTTAAGGCTCACTAAACTTAAATGTTATATGGTTTGAGTACCTATGAGAGACTTGTGTAGCACAAGACAAGTTTTATAGGAAGATCTAACCAGAGGCAATCAACCTCAATTAAACTAATATTTTAGTGGGCTTCATATGCATTACATTTGCAAGCCTAGAAATTATGTTTTTAGTAAAAAGTTAATTTGACATCCTCTAAGTTTATCATGCTTCTCATATTTGACATGGTGTCATGAAAATGCTTATAAAAGGAGATAAAGAGCATATATATTAACTTCATTAAAATGTGATTTGATAAATATATTTTATTACATATGAAATAAATATGATCTCAATATTTGCGTAAAATTTCATATATAAATGATTTCACATGCATAGTATTGTAAATGAACTTATGCACTCCATGAAGAACTTGAGCTTGACTCGATTAAATTTCGATCATGTTCGTTCAAATTAGTAAATAAATAAGCTAGACAAATTTTTAAAAGCTAGAAGCTTTGATGAATTGAACTTAAATATAATCGAATTTGTTCGTTTACGTTCACGAAAAAACTCGTTTGTCATTCAACAAGTAACTTGTTAAATACTTAAAATTAAGCTCGATAATAACTCATATTATATATATGGTATATTATTTAAATAAAATTTAATAGTAAAATATTATTATATCAATAATATTTTTACTTTAATTATTACTTATATATTAATTTTATTAATAAATGAATTGTAATTTAGAATCAGATATTTACAGTTAAAAAGTGTGTCATAAAAGATTTTTCTTATAATGAGTTCATTTTTTATGACCATTAC
>NEWO01000039.1:1414641-1443234 GCA_003013225.1 Phalaenopsis aphrodite | reverse complement strand
GAGCGCAGCGATGGCATGCGGATGTGCGTGCATGCCCGCGCCCGAGGTACATGACACTCAACTCCTATGAATTTACACATCTAATACCTAACAAATAAAACTCCAACATAAAAAAAAGAATGTCATTTTTAACGAAAGTTTAGAAAGTCGAACCGGATCGGCCGGTTGAATCGTTAACATAGGTTTGGTCCGGTTGGCTTAAAAAACCCCGCCACATAGAACCGCTAAAAACAGGAATGAACTGGCGGTTCAAACCCTAAGCCGGCGAACCAGCTCCAGCTCCATTCGGTTCGCAAGCACTGGCATACATACCACCCTATTTTTATGTATTTTATATATCTAACACCTAAATTCTATATTTTTTATATTTATACCACCCAAATCACTCATTTCACATCTAGAATATCATTATTACAAAGAAATTCAATTTACATACATACCACCCAATTTTATTTACTTATTTATCTAACACCTAAATTGTATTTTTTAACATTTATATCACCAAAATCATCCATATCACATAAAACATATCACTATTTTAATTTTTAAAAGTGAAATACACGTTTTAATGCATTGATAAAACAACATATATTAAAATTGAATTTTAGGTGTTAGTTATTTAAATACATATGAATTGATTGGGATGTAAATCTTATGTATTGTCATTTTTAAATATATTTATGATTTATTAGGTCATGCAGTTGAACCTCTGGTTCAACCCAAGTTTAACCTTCAAACATTGAACCTCTCCTTCTACCAGTTCAATATTTGGTCCGACTTTCACAACCTTATTTATAAACATCCATGATCCATCTATTCCATAATTATCCTAAGATATGCTTATGCAAATCAAATCAAATTGAAATTATTATTAGTAAATGTGTTATGAAATAACCATAGTATATAGGAAATCCCAAACAAAGAATTACAAAGCCAAACCACCCAAATAGTTTGGACTAAGCCTATAATTAATAAATTAGGAGTTGATTTTACTAAATGATAACTCGTGCTTGACTAGGAAATTTTTTTTTTAGACATTTATGTTACACTATTTGATACTGTGCAACTGGTGGTCTATTGGTGAGTAGCTTCAGCGTAAGTCCCCTCTATCTCTGGTTCGAATCTATCTGGGTTGAATTAACACATATGGGGTAGACAGACACACGTTGCCGTCTTTCTTAAAAAAAAAGAAGAATACACTGTTTGATAAAAAAAAAAATAGGACAACAATTGCCTTTAAAGTGTAATTTAAACATGCAAAAAACAGAAATTAAGAAGATTGTGCTACAAAAAATATGTGTTCTCTTATAGTGCCCCCCATGACAAAAAGTTTCAAGATCCACCCTCACAAAATAGCAATATCATGACAACAAATTGGAAGATTTACATACATAGCACTCAACTCCTATGTACTTACATACCTGACACCCAACAAATTTAACTCGAATATATATATATATACTCTTTGAATAATGTTATCCATCATATAATGCAAAGCAAGAGAGTACGTTGTTAAACCTATAACCTGCATACAAATTTAGTAAGATAGAATTTCATATACAAAAGATAATATTACAACATTATGCACATAAAAAAAGCAAAAAAGATGAACATTGATGCACCAAGATGTTGAGAATGAAGAAAAATGCATTGCCACCTTGATCAATATCTTTCTGCAAAGTCCAAAATTCAGCTAAACTTGATTTGTAACACCCTTCTGATAAAGGAGAATATACAAGCATGTTGAGCAAGATATATGTACACAGTGGCTCTAAGTTATCACCAAGATCATCTTCAAATACCATAGTTATGAAGAAAAAAAAATGCTTGAGTGAAACAAGATAAGATTCTTTTCCCGTCTTCTTTGCTCAAGAGCTAACATGTTAAAAGTCTTTCTTTGATTCATGCTTTGATTTCTCTTTGATTTATCTTTGTTTTCTCTTTTTCCTTCATAACTCTAGTATTGGATGCTCCAATACCAAACCATAAGCAATTCACATAAATGATTGGTTAGTGAATGTCATTCTACTAAAGAAAAGATACTGATATTGGTATTTTTTATGGCTACTTTCAAAGGTGAAACCCTTTGGTTTCTTGATGCATGTCATAGCTATCAATGGGCTAAAATTTGATAAGTGTTAATATGATCTCGGTGGCAGAATTAGGGGCATTGTGCAAGTATATTCTTCTTAACATACTAGTATATTCCTCTTTATCAGAAGGGTGTTAAGACTTCAAGTTGAGTTGAATTCTAGACTTAGCAAAAATGTGTTGATCAATGTGACAATGATTTATTATTAACATCCAAGTTCATTGATGTTCATCTTTCACTTTAATGGGTGCCTCATTGTGGAATATTTTTTTTTTGCATGTGTTTTTCTCTCTCTACATTTACATGCAAGTTCCAGGTTCAACAACGTACCCTCTTGCTTCGTATTATATGATAGATATACCTGTTGAAAGAGAGACACAACTGTAATGCTTTTTTAAAAGGGATGATGCTTTTAGGAATTCAAGATTTAAAATCATATGTGCTCTCATGTGTTGAATTTTCTTACTTTTATGTTTTTATAGGTTTTGCCTATTTTCAAATATTGAAGACATAAAATAAAGGTGATGAAGATGAGTTTAATCATCCAATTAAGTAACTTAATGGAGTGCTCCCAAGCCAACTCAGTCACATGCTCCCATGCACTAATGTCAAATTCATCCTTGTATGCATGGTTTTCAAAATCAGACTGGACCAGCCAAGCCCAGAACCTGATACACCAGTCTGTTCCATGCAAATAACTGGTCGAGAACAACCAGTTCAACCTGAAAACCAAAGAACTGTTTCAATTTATACGAACCACAAGAGACGTCCAACGATAGGGTGGCTTTGGTAGAGGCGGAAAGGAGGCGGTCAAGGGCAAAAAAGAAGCAGAGCTCAAGCGCATGACACTAAAGGGGGTGGGAAGATGCTGGATTTATAAGGGAGCTGATGCAAGCTTACTGGAGAGGAATAGATGGGAAAAAAAAAAAGAGAGAAGAGGTGTCATAAAGAGGCATCGTCTACCCATTGTTCCGACAAGTTGCTCAATCATGCTTTCATGTTTCAGCAATTGCTTCATTGAGGTCTTTCCTGCCTTAATGTATGTTAAATTCTGCTCAGTCCTGCTTTCATGTCTTTTTGCCCCCAAGTTTTAATTTTTATTCAGCTCACCATAAAATTAGATGACTTTCTCTATCTTGCAGATCTCAAAAGTATATTTAATTTTTTAGTACTCTCATTCTTTCTTTTAAGAACTTTCCATGGGTGTTCTCAGTTGTGTGGGGCGCTTTGATGTGTTCCTGCTATTTATCAATTGGCTTCGCAATCACTTTCATCCAACAGCTGTGATCATTCAAAAATCTTATTCCCATTTTCATAAGGAATCGCAGGTCAGTTCCTTTGGCGCATTATAATCAATAGGATGTAGAGTACAATATATTAAATAAAACATTCTCTCTAGAAATGAAAGTCGGTTCATCGTAGCTGTAATATTTTTCGATATTATCTGACAACAAATGAGATTTAAGTTATTATGATTTAGTAAATCTCTTAAATCCAAATTTACTAAATCCTATTTTCAGATTTATTAAATCCAAATTTACTAAATCTTACATTCTCTCAAGAAATGAAAGTTGGGTCATTGCAGCTGCAATATTCTTCGGTGTTATCTGACAACAAATGAGATTTTAGTTATTAGGCTTTAGTAAATCCCGTAAATCCAGATTTACTGAATCATGAATAGGTTAAATCCTAAAAATTTGGTGGCAATCAATTTGTTAAACCCCAAAAAATTTACATTGCAAACTTAAATCGGCTAGTTCACGAGATCTAGTAAATCTAGGATTTACAACTGAAGTCCAGATTTTATCAAATTTGCGGCTTTATTTTGTCCAAAATGACCCTTTGACAAGATTTACGTGATTTACAGCTCAAAACTGGGGCTAAATCCGTCGCCAAACAACCTCATAAGGAAAAATTTAAGCTAAAAAGTTTTTTGAAACAAGCCATGACCTCTTATTTTTCTTTACAAGGATGGAAAAATATGTAAATATGCCTGCAACATCTGTTTTTAGATAAGTGGACCTAAAGAATGAGCTTAGTACTATTGCAATTTACACTATAATGAAATCAAGCATCAAGTCAGCAGTAAAATAACATGTTTTTGTAAACAAATGTGCCATGACAGTCATGGAATGATTAATACTGTTAGAAATTCTTAATATGTTTTAATATTTTATTTTTTCTTAACGTATTTAATTTTATATTAGAAGTAAATATACCACATCTATATAATTTTTATTTTTATAATTATATTACGCAGCAATACATCTAATTAAAGTAAAATTTATATTTTAATGCAGTAAATTGCTAAGATAAAACAAAGTGTTTCAGGCTACAATGTTCTAATTGCTTTTCTTTTTTGTTTCAATGTTCTAATTGTTGCTTGCATGTTTACTTGCTAACTAATATGATGTCAAGTATTGTTTTAGAGAACTTTTTATTGAATTAAAAGTTAAATTTTCTTTAATAATTCTATAGTTTCATTCACCACCTAACTTTCATTTCCTGAGATGGTGTTTTATATATGCTTTAGATTTGATTGTTCTAATATCCTTATGGATAATATTACATAATATTAGGAAGAGGTAAGTCTATTGGAAATTAAGTGACTAGGATGAGATTTGTTGTATGTAGTTTTTTATTTTAATTTTAACTTTGTTCACATGAGGACTGAAACTTAGGGTCTATTTGTGGTGGCTGCAACTTTTTAAAAAAATGGTTGTAAGGATATATAGTTTAGAAAGCAACTTTATAGAAAGATGCAATAAGAATTATAAATATATAGTTTTTCTAAAAAAATGAGGTATCAGCATTCGTATAGTAAAATACTTTAACATTTCAGGTTGAAAAAGCTGCTTCCACACAAAAAAAAATTTAAAAAGCAAAATAAAAGCAGCTCACCAAATAGAGTTTTGATGGTAGTCTAAAATTCAAAGCAAACAGAAAATTATCCCAAACAAACGAGACCCTTAAAATTACCATTTAATAGATGGAGAAATATGATTATTCATTGAACTGCAACGCTTATTCCTTTGCTATCTCTTCTTTCCACACCTATATTTTTGTCTTCATTATTTCTTTTCCATGACATCCTCCCCGACCCCTCACACTGTCATAACCCATAAAAAACCCATCTCAAAATCTCTCACCACTTACAACAATAACAACTCCTCCTACTCAATTCAACTCTTTTAATAATAGAAACTACTTCACCGTCATCATTTCCACCTTCATGATGCTCATTGTTAATTTCATTGTACTATACTCCTATAGTTGTTTGCCTATGAAGTATTTATGGAAATGCTTGACATATTGGATTTGTTGAGAAACATCGACTACTATAGAATTGATGCCAATGAGTCCAAGCCCATCCAAACAAAAAATAGTAATAATAAATAAAGGTGGGCTTGGACTCATTGGTATCATTTCTACAACAAATGATGGTTCTCTATAGATCCAACATGAGCTTTGCCACAAAGACTCTATAGGCAGACATAAATAGGGGTATAGTACACGGACAACAATAATGAGTATCATGAACATGGTGGAAATGATGATGTTGAATTGATTGGTAATGTTAAAAGATTTAAATTAAGTGGGAGAAGAAGATGACACTTTTGTGGAAGATGATGCCTTCCCCTTCTTCAATCACGCAAATCTTAAAATTTCCCCTCATATCTTATTGCCTTTGCTCCTTATATAAGGGTGTCAAGAGTAAGGGCTTCACGTGCCCTTCCCTCCATCACAACCGACCATCCTCCAGAGCTTTCAAGCCTCCCTCTTCGGTCCTCTCTTTCTTCTCCTAAAACCCAAGCTATTAGCCCTCATCTTCTCCATGTTAGATCATAAGTTGTCAATAGCAAACCCTTCATCCACTTATTTAACAAGAGATAATCTCCCTCATAGTTGTTCTTCTTCTACTTGACTAGAGCCATCAACATCTATAAGCATTTGCCTTTTTTTCTTATTTATGTTGCATTTTTTCAAAATATTCTAAATTATTATCCATCTCCATGCAAATGTGTAAGATAAATTTGGTTTCATATGTGTGAGTTGTTTTTCTTTGTAATTTTCCTTATTGATGTTGGATTAGGTTAGTTGAAGTTACATTTAGGTATTATTCGTAATGCATCTAATACTAGTATTTTAAAATTATAGAAATCATTTGTATAGTGGTATTTAACTTAATTATGTCTTAACCTAGCTTGTTTAGGATTAAATAATAACCTTTAATATGTTCACTTAAACTTGAATGGAATATGCCTTGTGATTATTTGTTGGATTGTTTTATATAATTTAGAAATTAAACTATGATTCTTATTTGTAGAACCTTTGAGTTGAGTTTCATTTCACATTTTTGGTAGAAACCTTAATAGAATTGGAGATTTATATCTCATATTTTGTTAGAAATAATTGTTATTTAATAAAGGATAAATGTATCTTCTATGATTAGAGGCATTATCCTTGATTTTTTATTAGATTTTTGGATATGTATAAGTTACCTTCATGTCATTAATATTTTAGTTCTTATTATGGAAATGCAAATTTATCTCCTTTTTTGTTAATTATAAAATAGTAATTGGCCTTAACATTTCTGTCATGATTTATTGCTACATCATTTTCTATATGTTGAATTAATTCATGTAATTGCAATATCTACCTTTTATGCCCATTACCTCTACCAAATGAAACATGAATTATTCTTGAAATTCACAATTTATCATGCAAATACTATTGGTCATACCGATGGTAATACACTTCCTAACTATTTGAGGGTGATAAGTGAAATATCTATATTTGTTATAATAAAATGCATAATACTAAACTATTGCATAATGGTTAGCCTATTACCATGGCCTCAGAGAATTATAGGGCTTTGAGGGGCTTGGTCTCCATTTTCCTTTATTCAAATATTATCAAATAATATATGACTAATGAGTCATATGTAGACATGTAAGTGTTTATCCAATGTGGTGGCAAATAATGTTAGCACAAAGACTCAAGCTTATAATTGTTTGTCCACATAATCATAGGCTGAAAGCTATTGAGACTTTCTTAAAAGACATGATACCCTCCCACTCATGCAGTAATATTTCAAATTTTATAATTAAATGACAACAATTATACTAATATAACACTTGCTCATGTTTCTTTTATTATTCAAATTTCATGCACTAATGTATTGAAATTTATTCTTTAATAGATAGTAATTAATTGTTATGTTTAAATTGTCAAATTCTCTTTTACTTGTTAATTAGCCCTAGAATCATGAGCTTAGAAAGCCATTGTCCTAGGTGGTATATTACAGGAACTCCTTCCTATTACTAGAGCCTAATCCAAAAAATCAGGAAGATGAACGGGAAGTGGATAAAGGTCGGGGAGCAAATGAGCCCACACTCGTTTGTGTTCGGCTCGTAAAAAAGGTATTTTTGTACGTGTTCGGCTTGTTTGCTTAACTAGCTAAACACAAGCTATTTGCGAACAATGAGCAGTTTTGACAACCCTAGTCACACTGCCATAGAAGGTTAAGGATACTGGTGATATTTAAATTTTATTATTTATATTAAAATAATTATTTAAATAGATTTTAATATATTTTATTCTATTTTTAATTAATAATTTTAAATGAATATAAATCTTTGTAGCCTTGTAGTCAATTAAATTTATAATTTAATTATTTCAAGTCAAAAAAAGCCGAACACCAACAAATAAATCATTGTATATCAAGAGTGTTAAAAAAAAAAAGTTTATGCTCGGCTCATTTGCTTAGTGAAAGGATCAAACACAAACTACTTAACGAGCTAAATAGAACATGTTCCTGAACAATAAAGTTTGAACAGCCCCATATAAAGGGCTAGTTGCATAATAAATGTTTTGACTCCTGCTCTTTATGCATATCTCTTTGGCGAGATTTCTTGAACCATGGTTGTTGGCATTATTGTAAATATACTGTAGCTTAATAAAATAATAATAATAATAATAATAATAATAATTTAAGGCATTTTCTTTCTCATGGCATGGACATCACATTTAGAAAACATTTTAACATATTAAGCAATATTTATCAATATTATTTGATATAGATATACATTAAACTTATATTTTTGTAGATATAGATATCCATTAAACTTCAAATCTACATGCTCCATGTAGATTTGAAGTTTTGGTTTTGCCTTTTTTATGCACTTCCATTAATAACTTTTTTTCTTGCAGACTACTAGTAAAACATAAGATTGAGAGTTGAGACAATGATGAAGACTATTTTTGCATGGATTTTTAATAATAGAAATGTCTCGTGAGGTAGTTTTAATTTTTCTTAAGCAATTGCTTAATTTTGCAAAATCTTTTCTCCGTTTTAATTATTTAATTTTGCAAATTAGGTTTCCATCATGCATGATAAAAATGTGTCAGATTGAATCTTTCAGAGGAATGTCCCGTAGCCAGGATGATCCATGGAGCAGATAATCGGGTGACTTGTAGCTTGGACGGCTCGCAACCTGGACAACCTGCAGTCTAAATGACCTGGCTAGGCCTGGATAAGAAATAACCGACCGAAATAACTGTACCAACCCGAAGTCAATTAAGTTTTTAATCAATCGCACCAAAAAGCAGATGAACAGTTAGTTCATACATGTAAAATATCATAAATACCAATGTAATGCCTCATTAAAACAAGAACAAACATTTAACAGTTAGTTCATACATGTAAAATATCATAAAAATCAATGTAATGCCTCCATTAAAGCAAGAACAAACATTTAACTTTAGATATTATACCCTCTTCCAAATAAATAAGGGGTCGTTATGAATAAAATAGGTTTGAGAAGCCAAGGAAAACACCAATTTCTCCTAAATTACTGTTCATTACGGTGCACCTCTCTTTGTCACACACACATCTTGTGTTCTACTCCTTGGGTATGGTACCCGGATAAATCAGGATTCAACACATTCATATTTAAATTATATGCATGCTATAGTACAGATATATGAGATCCAAATCTGCCTTTGATCATATTTCTAAGACCGAATAACAACCATAGTTATCAGATGGTTCAGCGACCTACAAATACACATTGGCATGAACTGCACTTATTTCTAAGAAAGAGCAGTGAAACAACAAGCCAGCAATAATGTGACTTGAAAAGATGCATTGTATGATAACCCAAAGACAATAATAACACGAAAAGGCATAAAAAAATACAAATTACAAATGTTGAAATCTTGAAGGGGCCAAAGATAGGATGTGGAAAACCTCTTTTAAGAAACACCAATACAATACTCAGTTCAATTAAATTTCTTTGAGAAATTAATGCTAAAACTAATTAGCACATTTGCTAATGCCTGTTTAGTGTTATTTTTGTAGTTGGGTTATCCTACAATGCACATGTCAAAGGCACATTATTGCTTGTTTGCTCTCACATTGTTCTTTCTTTGAAAAAAGTGTATTTCATGCCAATGTACATTTTGAGATCATTGGACTACCTAATAACAATGGATTTTGTTAGGCCTCAATTAAGAATCAGAGACAATGAGAAATTGGTCCTTATATATCGGCACTTCTAATCCCTTCTACATGATTTTTTTCTTCTTAATTTCTTCTAAGACGACGCCCTCCTCAACCACTCATAAGCTATCATAACCTATAGAAAAATTATCTGCCATCACCGCTCAGATAAATGGCATCTCCTCCTCCCACCCCTTTCAACTCTTCTAGCATTACTTCATCAAACTCACTGTTATTTTCAAGTTGTAAAGATTGTTTTAGTAATGTTTGCTCGACACCAGGATCACTAGCTTCCACATGAATCACATGTTACTACCCTATATAATACCATAGCAGAGTATAATATGGTGAAGATAAAGAATATAGACACTTGGTGAATCCAATCACCTCATTGGTTTTTTGACATGTAATAGACTTCAATCAATGAAAAGTGAAATTCTCATCAATCACGTTTGAAATGATTACAATCACTGAATGAGATAAACAAAAAAACGTTCACACCAAAGTCAAAACCATGTGGATATATACGCACAAATATTTTTAATAATCATTCAAACAGTAAAAAGTTAAGTATTGGTTGAATAGACATTGTGCATGGGACAATAATACAAGGAATCGGCACTCTGTTTCTCATTTCAAGTACTACACATATGTACAAACTTACATTTTCCTCAAATTATCTAACCTTGCCTGTAGCTCACTATCAATTCCGCCATCGTCAGTTGCAGCTGACTCGGCCTGAGCAACCTTAGTGTTTGCTGCTGGTTTGGCCACAGCAGCTGTAGGCGCCTTGACAAGCTGCTCATAGACAAAGAAATACATGTCAAAACCTAATATTAGTTCAAACAAATCGAGAAACATAACAGATTTTTGGAGTATGTATATAGATATATATGGAGTACCTCGGAATTGATGTCTATTCCAATTTCATCAAGGACTTGGCTGACAAGTTCTTCGGTTTCTTCCTCTTCTTCATCTCCTTCAAGAGCATCATCTATTGCATCACCCATGACCTCAGAGACCATCTCCATCCTCTCATTTTGCTGCTCAAACTCCATCATTATCCTCTGTAGTGCAGGTAAGTTCATTTGCCTGTTCATCTGTCTCATTGCCTTGGTAACACCCTTCATGGCCTCACCCATGGCTTGTGTTGACTTCAAGGTCTATAAAAAAATCATAAATTTGCATCAGCTGCTTTTCATCAGAACAAATAAATATTATTAGTTCATGGTTCACACTGGGTTTTGACCAATCAGCTTTAGTACATAAAAAAACACACAATCAATAACAGCAACTTCAATTAGACAGCTCACAGACGGACAAGATGTGTATTTATGTGCATGCTTGTGTGATGAGGCCCAAAATCAGAACCCCCACAAGTGCATCACAAATTTAAGTTAAACATTCAGCAGAAAAAGCATATAATTGATGCAGCCAAATGACTGCTCCAGCACAAAGGTTCTGAAGTACGGCCCTTAATTCATATTTGGAAGAAAGATGAAGATATCATGTAAGAAATTGTTAAAAGAACTAAGCTTCGCAATTGATTTTAAGAAGAAATATTCCCAGTCTTATTCAAGGGATATACCTGGATAATATCATTTATTCAATATTTAAAATATTGAGCAAAGATCTAAATTACAAGAAATATATTTCATAAAACCAAAATCCAAAAAAATGATGACTCCAGCCAAATTACAAATATTTAGAAATGAAATATGACAGGCTTCACCATAATAATTTGTTGCATCAAAGTGCAAATCAAAGAAAGCTTACACTTGCATCAACGAATTTACTACGCAAGAGACAGACGTTCAAATGCAGAATAAAATTTAGGTCGCACACATAAGAAACATGAATAAGAATATTAAGGAGAAGCAACACACAAGCAAGGTTAGATGGTAATTCCTCAAACGTAGGACACAACAGACCTTATGAATATGGCAATATACATATTAAAAAGTTAATAGTATATGAGTCAAAAGAAGTAACATACTTATAATAATATAATGTTAAGTATGGCAATAATGTCCTAGGAAGAAACAGCTATTAAGAGCAGGTACTAATTAGAAAAATCAGATAAAGATTCCAAGGGCTCATTTGATTCATGTAAATAAATGTTTTTGGAAATGATGCTTTAGTTTTCAGGCATTTGTATTGGTGACAATAAAATCATTACATTTGAAGGGTTTTGATATTGGAGTTTAAAAGTAACATTGATTTCTCACTACATCCAACCATTGATTGAATTTAGTAAACTTCACAGTTATACAATATGTTTTTCAATATCAAGCAATCAAATGACCTTTAAAATGCAATTGAACAATGTGAGTAAATGTGTTTGTGGTGTAGCCTAAGAGGTGTGCAATCATAGATATAAAACTGTGAACATCATTTCATACCCAAAAAATAGTGAACATCAAGTTTAGAAACAATAATATTAACAAGAAATGATAAAGACGAACAATAAGAATGTTAGATTACTAAAATAAAGAAGATTTTGCATATGACTTAGCGTGCCATAAGTTGTTCCCAACAGGTGTCTATAACGCTTTGTTACTGCTTTTGTCCAATGACTGTTCAAGAAATGCTAAGAAAATCTTCTAGAAAAGTATTGAAATTAAACACAGTAAATGGGATGTCCAACAAGATCCTAAAGAGTTTTCAAATGTCTCAGTGCAACATGGTTTCCAACAAAACAAGAAGACCAAAAAACACACGATAACTACATCAAAAGCAGTGGAGTAAGTCCTAACAGCAAGTACAAATGCTTATAACTGAAATTTTCAAGAACAAAAAAACAAATAAATAAATACCTGAATTCTCAGAGATACTCCTTGAAGCTGAGATTTGAGTGCATAAAACTTTGTGATTTGATGCCTTGTCCGAATTAGATCTTTTGCCATGACTTTTACAGCTCCCTGTCAAACATTACAAACCAAAATTAGATGCTTGGTTTGGCTGATAATTAAGACATGCAGATTGTAAATTCTCCTCCCTTGCAAAAACAAAGAAAGAAAAGCATATAAAAGGCAACGATAGCAAATAAAACGTGGTCAGATCTAACGGCTGGCAAGTAAGCCAAACAATAATGAAGGCCACACGAAGTGTATGAGGTTCCCACTAATGGATACGCATATTTCATAGTAGTTGATGCAAACCTTTTATATACACACAGCAAAAGAGAGAGAGGAAGAGATAATTTTTTCTCCTAGTTGGAGAATAACTATTCTCCTCTCAATTTTTCCACTTGATACAAATTCCAAATTCAAGTTCACAACATTGATTGATATCTATAATATATGACTTAATGTGGATTAGATTTCCTCAATTTTTATGATAATTTAACCATTCATCAAGCATATCAAAATACAAAATCAATGGAATATGCTCTTTTAATGTATTTCACCAATCAAAAGCATCTAGTAGGCGCAAAATATCATCATCCATGTATTTTATTTCAAACCATTTGAAAATATCTACATTTGAAATCACAAATTTCTTATCACGCAATTAAGCCATTCATTGTGAAACTTTTTATAATGCTTTTTACAGGTGATCAAACAATCTTAAAAGACCTTGAAATCATGCATCTAATAGTTTCAAATGTGCTGAAGAGGGGACCATCATATGCCACCTCACACACACACACACAAAAAAGGTGTATTTCACTTTTTAAATTAAAATAATGATATTTTTAGAGTGATGTTAAAGATTTGGTTTATTGTTATTATTATTATTATTATTATTATTATTATTATTATTATTATTATTATTATTATTATTATTATTCATTTCATTAAATCATTCAATATATGGCAGGCAATTCTATAGATTTTTCTATTTCAAAAAGCAATGGGATTTTCTCCACAAATATTCTTTTGAAAATCTTCTAGCAGTTTAGAGATTTTCAACTGAGTATTTTGATAATTAAGTTGAGTTTGTAGAGTTTTCTCAAAAATAACTTCTTGCAAATATTTATTTTTAATACAATTCATTTCATTAATAATGACTTCTTGAGGATCACTAATGAAATAAACAATAATATTTTTATCAAAAATAGTGCAAATAATGTTATTTTGATCAATTTTTTTAATGAACGTTATTTGCAATAGAAAGTACCCTTTTCACAAGTAAAAATAGAGCAATAATAAAATATATAATTTACAGATAGCTGCATTTGAAAGTTTATATTTAATTTGCATTTGGTCATCACTAGCAGGGGTTGACCGCTAAACAGTTTTTTCAAAATATTTTGAAGAATTAAGTCGTTTTTTAATACAATTCATATAAGCACACTTTCAATCAAAATTGCTAAGTTTGATAGGATATATTCTCTATTAAAAATTAATTTAATAGAGATATATCATTTATGCATAATAGGCTTTTGAATTGACTGAGTAAACGGTTCTAAAAGAATATTTTCCTCATTCTTATTTTTCTTGTTGATATTATTTTGATTCAAAATCAATTATTCTTTCATTAATTTTTTTTATCACTTTTAATAATCTTAATTTCATTTTTAACTAATTAATTTCACCTTTAAATTCATTAATAGTGACTTCTCTTTGTTTTTCAGCAACTTTCTTATATACTTCTTTCAAAGAGTATATAGGAAAATCGTTGCTTATGTCTTCATTATTCTTATCTTTTTTTTGAAAAGTTTTAGAATTTTTTTTCTAGTAAAAATATCTTCAATTTGAGGAAAAAATTTTTTAACATCTTCATTATGTTGATCTGTCATGGTAAATAAATAGAAATACTTTGATTTTTATCATCTGATAAAGAAGATAAAGATTCATAAATTACTTCCTCATATGAAATGAACTCTGAGTTAGTTAATAAGAGCTTCAATACAGTTTGACGAAGAGATTCGTCAATCTTAAGCTCATTAAGTTTTTTCTAAGTAGAATAACGATTAGAGAACAACGATTAGAATAGTGATCTAATTGTCCACACTTAAATATTTAATTTATTAATTATTTTGAGGTTTAGAATAAGAAGAGTTTACAGGTTTAGAAGATTTCTTCTTTACCCATTTCTTTTTCTTGGGAATAATCTTCTTTTTCTTTTGAAAAGGGGCAATTTTAGAAATGTCACAAGCAAATTGCTCACAAAACTCTCCTAATTGTTTTCTCTCAGTAAGTCTTTCTCTTTTGAGCTGATTATTATGTTTAATATCAGCACAAAGCTCAATATCAGTTTTGACACAGATATTTATTAAATTTCCATATGTAAATATGTCATGTGGAATACCACCTGTTTATAGGTTTTGAAGGTTTCTTTTTACCTTGTCTGAAAACAGATTAGGTAATCCTTCAATAATTTTTTGTTTCCAATGAACTAAACTGACATCAGATAATATCGTAACTCTAGCTAAGAAGGTGTCTTTGTATTATCTAAAGTGAGTGAATGAAAAACATCTTAACTCTTGAAAAAGAGGACTAATTCTTTCTCCTTAGTTAGATATATCCTCAGCGAAATGTTCAAGAATTGCAGTTATTAAGGTGAAAACTGCTTATTCATTTAGTTTTGAGGGATCTTCTAAGCCATTTTCACTTAGAATAACTTCTTTTTTATTATCAGTAAAAAGTAATCACACCAACCTTTGAGTATGCATGCGAATCTACTGACAATCATAATAGCTGTCAGGGGAGAGGCATATCGCCTGGCTTGTGTCATTGTAGCATACACCATTATTTGTTGAATTTCTTCACGAATTTGATGATCACTAACGCCATCTATGTTCCAAGCACATAGAGCTATGGCATCACATGTCCTTTGGTGTTCGTTGGAAGTTTCACCAAAGTTAACATCCATAGAAGGAGGAAGACTATAATAATTTTTTTTTTCAAAAAACTTTTTTGGATAATTTATTTTATTAATTTCCAAAGAATCATTAGTCTGAAGGTTATGAAAAGCTTTAGTTAAATCATCAGTCTTATGTCAAAGAGTTCATCTTTTGGTGGATGAATTTTTTGAATTTTCTTCCAATTGTTAGAGGTCTTTCTTTCCATTTAGACAGGATGTTCTCTAATTCTATATTACTTGGTCATATATTTATTGAGATCAAGTTTTGGTGGAGATTGAATATTAGGATGCCTGATTATAGGAAGAGTATATTTTCCCTTTTCTAAGGTTATTCCTTTTTCAGGAACTCGTGTTTCAGGCTCCTTTGATTTTTTTCAAAAGTTGATCTAATTTATTTTTAATCTAAAAAATATGTTCAACAATTGTTTGTAAAGTACTCTTAGTAAAATTTAATTGTTTTATTACAGTAATGAATTCTTTTATTATTTGAGTATTAGTATTGAGTCTTCCAAATGTTGTAAGCTCAAGGCTTTCGAATTTATCATTGCTAATGCCAGCTTTCAAGGGAGGATATGATGCTCAGTTACCCCTCCTTTATTTTGTCATTTTTTAATAATCATAACGAGTTCAACTTGATTAGTATAATGTTGAGTGAACCAAGAGACAAATAGAATGGCTCATTTCCCTTGCTTATTTCTTTTAAGTATGTCATCGAAATATATCTCGCATATTTTAAGACAAAATTCTTCAGTGGTGTTCTTTCAATGTCCTCGCATTACTCCCTGAAGCGTACTTCATTTAAAAATTAAAACCCATTTCGGAAGAAGTTGGAGTGGGAGAACAATTTTCTCTCACTAGATAAAAATTTAATTTATATTTATCAGAAATGTTTCGACTGGTACTTCTTCATGAGGTGAAGAAGAACCAACACAACTTTAAGATGGGATTGATGTTCTAGAAATAGTTAACAATCTTCTTCGATTAAATCTGACTTAAACAACTCCATCAGATGTTTGAATTATCTAATTTATGTTTTGATTTATAATTGACTTTTAAGTCAAGGCTAGTTGAATAGTTCATAACTCGAGGAAGGTTAGCTTGTTCCATCTAATAGTTCTATCAGTGGCAACATGGGAGGTCAAGAGGTTGGTTTCAATCAAGGTTGTTTGAACCGCCATGTTTCAGAGTATTTAGAATTCGAAAGTGAATTATAAACACCAAAGCCATTGTTTCTGATCCTGGGAGAAACTAATAATCATGTAACTATAGTTGAAGTTTGACGGCTTCAAACAGGTTGACGTCCATCAAAGATAAACTTAAATTAGAATAGGTGTTGAAATAAATTGACTCGTGACATAGACTATTTTCAATGACACCCATGAGAGACTGAGCCCTGTTGAGGCATCTACCATCTCTCAAAAAAGCAATTAGCGATGCATTTAAATCTTTTAAGGTGATCGGCTGATCTATTATGAACAACCTGGTTGAATAGTCCATGACTCGAGGAAGGTTAGTTTGTTCCATCTAGGAGTTCTATTAGTGGCAACATGGGAGGCCAAGAGGTTGGTTTCAATCAAGGTAGTTCTTTCAATTGGTTGAACCGCCTTTTTAACATTATGGTTCAAAGTATTTAGAATTCAAAAGTGAATTCTAAACACGGAAGCTATGGTTTCTAATCCTGGGAGAAAATAATAATCATATAACTATTTGACGACTTCAAAGAGGTTGACGTCCGTCAAAGATAAACTTAAATTAGAAAAGGAGTTGAAATAAACTGACTCATGGCACAGACTAGTTTCAATGACACCCATGAGAGACTGAGCCCAGTTGAGGCATCTACCATCTCTCAAACAAGCAAGTAATGATGCATTTAAATCTTTTAAGGTGAGTGGTTTGAATGCAATTTGAAAGAGACCTATATGAATATATTAAAAAATCCCGCATATATCTATACAGGCTTTCATCTGTTAATAGATAAATTGTTTAATCAACCTGATCTATTTTGATCGATAGTTTTACAGTCTTAATAGAGGTTTTTGCTTTGAAATTAAAGGTTCATATTTTGTAGATAAAGAATTTATCTACTTTAAGAATGGACCGTCTATTTAAGTCTTCCTCATTTAGAGGGTATTCTACCATTTCAACATTCTTAATTAATTGATTATGCCTGATGGAGAGACTCTAGTTAGAATAGAATAATTCATATTACAATTCAAAGATAAAGTCATATAGAGAGCAATAGATGACTCTAATGGATGAGAGTTATCATAATTATATTTTGTAACAAAATAAAGTAATATTATGATATTTTCAACAAGATTCAAACAATTTTGTATTGAATAGTACTTGCATTGTTATAACAGAGAAGTGAGGCTTATTCCATCCTCCTTCGAGTCAGTAGCTCTGTGTCCTCTGGTTTCCAAACTATATACCATTTTAATAAAAGAATCATTGAATGATTACTGAGTTTAAACACCATAATATAATAATTGTTGTCCCTCACATATAAGCGAGACTTACATCTAAATATAACGAAAACTCAAGAATTCTAAAAAAAGATAATACAAATGCATATAATATAACATGACTACCAGAAATATTCTGTTATAATAAAATTATCATCAGTCAAGGGTTTATAAAAGCACTGAAGCTCTAACCTAATTATTATCATAATATTATTATTTCAGAATTTGTGCATAATATTATTATAAAAACTTATTCATTATAATTCTCTCAAACCTTTTAGTCTTACATGACTCTGATACCAAAAGAGTCCAGGCAAAAAAAAAAACAAAGATTAAAAAGTAAAAATTCTTTAAACTTAAAAACTTAAACGACAGAATTTTTTACAAACTCGATAAAGGAAATGGAAGAGTACACAGAAGCAAACTATAGCTGAGCACACAAGAAATATAAATGAGTCCTACATATAGAGGACTCAAACTCCAAATTTTAAAATAAAATACAATATCATTAATTATATTTCTTTCAGTGCAAGAAAAAAATGTAATTATAACTTTACTTTGCAAAAAGAAAATATATATTTATAGCAAAGAAAAAATCTTAACAATAAGAAAAAATTTTATAAAGTAACTTTATAAAAATAATTTCATGTGCGTTGTTTATTTCAGCTAGTTGGCTTGTCCCTTGTGACAATCCTGATCATTATTATCTATTATTAAATCTCCGTCAAGTGTCATTCCATTTCGTCACTTTCAAGAAAAAATATTAAAGTTTTGAATAATTCTTGAAACTGCTCTTGATAGATCTTCATGATTCTTCTTTGAATCCATTTCTAATTTTAGTGAGGGTATTTTTTACAAATGCCCTCATAAATTTCTTAAATTGAAAATTTGTCATTAGCAGGAGCTATTAAAGAGGATTGTGAAGTTTTGTATATTTAGATTAATGACAAAATTTGATGCAGTTTCTCATCAACATTAAATCTGGTCCACCATCTAAGCAAAAATTATCTCTACAGACAGAGATGATTAGATGTATCTTTTCCTAGGGTTATAGTCCATCCCCAAACCAAAAGAATTTGACAATTTGTGAATAAATAAACTAACTTTTGCTCTTGTAATAATTTTTTGACCAATATTACTCATTGTAGAAGTTTCAACTCATTTAGTATAAAAATTTTTTAATGGCCCGCGAAATATCTTCATCGACGATAGAACCAAACTCATAGTTCTCCGCTTACAACTTTATTTACAATGATGAACCAATAATATTTTTGTAAATGGTTTAAAAGAAACAAAACATTTATCATTGTTTAGACGTAAGTCCGGTAATTCACTGCAACTTTATAAGTGATTTGAGGCTTTTCCTAAATGAGAAATATCAGTCCAAAAAAATAATTACAAGAATAAAATTTAATTTATTTCTTCACAGATTGTCAAATTTATTGGGTTAGGACTTCAACAATAACCTTTAAAAAAATATTTTTAATCATTTTTGTCTTCAGAGACAATTTTACTTAAATGGTGGACACAATTTAATATTGATAAACAAATTAAGTCAATAATTCAAACGCACAAAACTACACAATCCTTATCAGCAGCTCATGTCAATGACGGATTATCCATTAAAGAAATTTATGAGGGCATTCATAAAAAATACCCTCATAAAAATGAAAAATAAATCTAAGGAAAAATCATGGAGATCTACCTGAAGCAATTTCAAGAATTGTTCAAAACTCCAAAATTTTTCTTTACATTGACGAAGAGGGAATTCCACTTGATGAAAATCAATGACAGACAATGATGATCGGGATAGCCGCAAGAGACAAACAAGCTAACATAGATAAAAAATGCAGATCTTGTAGTACTAACCTTTATAAAGTTACTTGATAAAAATTATTCTCATTATTAAGATTCTTTCTTAATAAAAGAGAAATATTTTCTTTTTATAAAGTAAAATCACATTATTAGACTCTTTCTTGCACCGAATGAAATCTAATTTATTATATTATATTTTGTATGAAGTCTCGAATCTAAGTCCTCTACTATATAAAAGGCTCATTTGCTATGTTTTAGTATGGTCGATTATAACTTTAGTTTCACTTTTCGGTGTGTTCTTCTATCCCTTCTATGGAGTTTGTACTAAGCTTCCACCGTGTAAGTTTTTAACTTAATGCATTTCTAGTTTTCAATACCTGCTTTTTCTCGACTAGGTATATCTGGCATCAGAGTCATGTTCGGCTAAAAAGTCTAAAAGAGCTCTAACAAATAAGTTTTTGTAATAATATTTTGCACAAATTATGAAGTGATTCTGATAATACTCAGATTAGAGCTTTAGTGCTCCTATAAACCCTTGACTGGTAATAATATTATAATAAAAAAATATTTTTGATGGTCATGTTATCTTGTATGCACCTATTTTCTCCTTTTCCAAAATTCTCAAGTTTTTTGTCACAATTAGGTGTAAGTCGCATTTATGTGTGAAGGGTAGTAAATTGTATATTATGTTGACTAAACTCAGTAATTGTTGGGATAAGACCCATTTGAATGATTCTTCTATTAAAGTGGCATTTGAATGTGTTTATTGAGTTAAATTAAAATGACCTATGAAGAGACAAAAACTATGGTGTTATTAAAAATTAAGTTTTATTTTTAATTTCAGTTTTGAAGTTGAATTTGCATTCATATCTTATAATTTAAGAATAAAAATATTAAAATTTTGTATTCAGTTAAATTTAAAATTAAATTTAATATCTAAAAATTAAAAAAAATATATCACAGCAACGCCCCCCACGCCTCTCTGTCCACCCTCTATGCTAAGAGGCCACTATCATTGTCTTCTTGGAAATGATTGTACTTTTTCTCTGCATTTCTTTTTTCAATTTTTTTTCATGCAATCTAATGTGGAGATTTCATGCCTCAAGGAAGTTTGTATCCTTCTGATTCGCTTATTGTTAAAGCCAACTTGTCCTATGGTTATTGTTAAAGCCAACTTGTCCTATTGTTGAAAGCATTTCCTTTTTCAATTTTTTTCATGCAAACTAATGCGGAGATTTCATGCCTCACGGAAGTTTGTATCCTTCTGATTCGCTTATTGTTAAAGCCAACTTGTCCTATGGTTATGGATGTTACCATACATGCTGATATGATTCGATTAGATGCTCATTTGTGGCGCTTGAATCTCCTTGGAATTTGCATATGTTACATATTGAATCTATCTGCGTTATCAATCATTGCTTTAAAAATAATATTAAGATAGGAACTTTGAAAATAAATACAGACACAAGTAAATTAATAGAATTAAAAGATATTACGATTCATAGAATGATAAATATCTTATGTATTAAGAAACAAAATGGTTGGGAGAAAATACTGAGAAGATTGGTAATTTAGGTTTAAACTGTCATATGCACATAGAAGTTGTATTAGAAATAGTGTATGTGTAATTATATATAAAATTTTAAAGTTGATATTCTGAAAATTAATAGAATTGGAGATATAATTATAGCATTAAATATTATTGTTGATACTAAGATTCTTAATTTTATAAGTGTATGCTCTTCAGGTAGGTTTGAATGTATATTCAAAAGAAAAATTTTGGAATGACTTTGAAGAGTTAATACAAACAATACACTTTGAAGAAATAATATTATTATAGGAGATTTAAATGGACATGTTGATAGAATGTTAGAATATTTCAGAAATATTCATGGTAACTATGATTTTGGAGAGATTAATAAAGAAAGTAGTCACACTAAATTCTGTTTTAGCTTATGATTTTGTTATTGCTAATATTTTATTTAAGAAAAGAGATAAACATATTATCACTCATAAAAATGGATCTAATAAAATACAAATTGAGTATTCTTTATGAGAAAAATAGATCATTGAAATTATAGCTTGTAAGGTCAATTTAAGTGTCCAACATTGATTATTGGTTCTAGATTTTAAGATGAAGGATTGAAATAGTTAATATTCAATGAAATGTTATCAAAGAATTATGTGAAAATACTAAAAAGACATAAATAAAATTATTTTTATGAGTAAACTTCATGATCATAATATTTGAGCTTTTAATGAAGAAACTATTATTATGTTGAATAAAGTAACTAGTATTATTAAACAAGCTGCATAAGATATGCTTGGAAAATCAAAAGGAAAATATCTTAAGAATAAAAATAGGTGGTGGAATAATAGTATACAAGAAAAGATTAAAAATAAAATATATTTTTATAAAAATTAGTTTAAATTTAATAGCTTGAGGTAGCTCGAAGGGATAAAGAGAACAATTTATGATGCTAGGAATTTTATTTTAATGACCTTTATAATAAATTAGAAATTAAACGAGATGAGAGACATGTATAAAATAGCCAAGCAAAATAGCAAGAAAAATAAAGATTTATTTATTAAGGACAAATTTTTTTTTTTAAAAAATTCTTAGATGAGAATATTCAACATAAATGCGTGGGATATTTTGATAAATTTTCAATAATGATTGTGAAAATACGATCAACTTTAGTGATCTTAATATCATAAATAATAACAATTTTTTTTATTTTCACTTCGCATTAGTAAAAACAGGACCTGATGGCTTGGAATTTTTTTGCTTACTAAAATTTTTAACATTTTTTTTAGAAAAACAAAAGATGTCTGATGAGTGAAGAAAGGGTCTATTGATTCTTATTTCTAAGAATAAAAGGGATGTACAAGTGTGTGAAAATTATCGAAGAATTAAGCTAATGTGTTATACAATAAAGTTATGAGAGAGAGTAATTGAACATAAGTTATGACGTGATAGGAAAATATCTCAAAATTAGTTTGAATTCATGTTGGGGAACTCTACTGTGGAAGCTATACATTTATTGAGAGGTTTGATGGAGAAGTTTAGAAAGAGTAAGAAAGATCTACATATGATTTTTGGTCATTTAGAAAAAAACTTATGATAAGATTCCAAGAGAAGTACTTTGGAGAGTTCTATAAAAGAAAGAAGTAATTGTACCTTGGTGCATGCTTTTCACCTTTTCACTAATGATACATTTATTGTGGATAAGAATAGAGAGAGTTAAAACAAAAAATGAATTATAGAGGTCAACTTCAGAGTTTAGAGGCCTTCGTTTGAGTAGATCTAAAACTTAATATGGAATATAACTTTAATATTAGTAGATCTAGTGGTTAGGTTATAATAATGGGTGAACAAGTCATTAAAAGAGTGAACATTTTAGATATCTCGGGTATATTGCTCAAAATGATGGTGATCTAGATGGGCATATTATTAGTAGAATTCAAGTTGGATGTTTCAAGTGGAGGAATGCATCAGGCCTATCATGTGATAAAAAAGTATCACTTCGACTTATAGGAAAATTTTATAAGAATGTGGTGAGACATGCAAAGTTGAGACCTGCAAAATTTTATAATACAAAATGTTGGTTTGTAAAGGAGAAGCATAAAATTAAGTTAAGCATTGTTGTCATGAGAAGACTCAAGTGGATGACAAAATGTGAAACGAATATATCCGTGGAAGAGTTGGCGTAGCTCCAATGGCATGCAAGATTAGAGAGAGTTGTCTTAGATTGTTTGGTCAAATTAAACATTGACCATTTGATGACCCTATTAGGAAAAATACAAATGGTCATTTTTTTAAGCGAAAGAAAGCTAAAACATGGCGGCATACACATCTTTTATGGTGTTATCCATGACTTTTAGTTAAAACCTATTATTATTATCATCATTATTATCATTATCATTATCATAATCATTACATAGACACAAACACATTTAAATTCTGATACCTTGGAATCATTGGGCTTATGTGAAAATTATTTAAGAACTGGATCAAATGAGTCATCAAAATTGAATATGTGTAACCATTAACTCTTATTAAGCAAATCAGTAAATCAGTAAATTATTGCATAGGACCATATAAATATGTAATTACTATATCAACTGTTCATAGGACTAGGAACCTTACAATGTCCAAACACTAATACCCCTAATAACCATATTATTACCTAACTATCATATCAATACCGTCATATCAAACATTTCATTTTAAGGGTCTTATCTGATAAGGTAATATGCATGGCATATGATTCAATATAGATATTCCACAACAAGATAACACATTAAACTAGATAATATAGTTACAATTTGATTGGTCAGAGTATGATTATTAGTCCTATAATCCCCACCAGATGAAATAACCCAAGTATTATAGCTTATCAAGTTACCATATACCTAAAGTCTGAGTAAAGGTAAATATGCGAACAACTTAAGTGCACCTACTTGGCAAGAGAAGCTGAAGCTTGAGGTATTTAAAATATATTAGAATAAAATTTTTCTTTGTAATAAATTCACCACATGACCAACACTTAAAAGGTCAAAATTCACGCAAATCATTTGCTTTAGACCTGTTTCACTTCAAAACAAACTACTCGTTATGTGGATTTTGATATCTCATATGATTGCCCTCACTTTTTATAAATAAAAAGTTAAATTTTCACTAAAAATGATAAAATTCAATTTGTAAGTAAAATCATGCTGCTGATGAAATTAAAGCCTAATTTTGTACTTGAAAAACATACAAGATGATAGAATTAAAAACAAAATGGAAGAAAACTGAAAATAATCATTTAAAAAGAAAAAATGTTCATCCATGTGCATGTGCATATGGGCTCATGCATGTGTGTGCAAGCTTAAGGCTAGACTCAGTATTCTCTTTCTAAGAGGATAAAATTTCATAGTTTTAATGCATGTGCTGCATCTTAGAGTCGATGAATAAGTGCATTAAAGGATGTGGATGATGTTTAAAGTGAGATATTCAAAATTTTCATTGCAATTGTTAATATGCTATTTCACATATTGATATTCTGGAGCTTCACAAAATAGTTAATTGTTGTCAGGCAATTTCATCAAGAGTTTATATTGCGCGCGCATGCCACACACACAATGTTCTTAAAGTGCTCAAGGACTATCACATGATGAATGTAGATGTTTCTGAACCAATTCAACAATCTATAGCAAATTCTACCAGAAAGTTAAGTACGCCATCACTATAGAAGCAAATTTTACAACAATTTAACTTTATTTGATATTTTTAAGTTTTATGGCAGCTTTATTTGTACTTTTTTGAGTATTGGTAGTTTTCTTATGCAGTTGTGTCTCCCACTTTCTTTTCATTAGTAGTTGTTTCTACTTTTTTGTTGTATTCTTGTTAAGAATTAGATTGATAAAATAAAATTTTAGCAACCCTCCTTTGCCTGCTCTTACTATCTATTATTGCTTATACGTGTGCTTTTCCCCGCAAATAAAAAAAGAGGTTTAAATCGATCTTTGCTCTTGAAATTTAATTCAAAAGTTGAGATCAACTCTTGCATCACACCTATCAATGATATAATGCGCCTTTCAGATCCAGGGTGTGACAATTAATAATTTATTTATTGCAAATACTAGGAACCATGTCTCATTACTAGTCAAACTCAAAACTTCATGATACCCTTGCCCTATAATACTCCTAAGGCATTATTCATCTAAAAAACAAACTTTAACACTATAAATCATGTACTCATTCAAACCTTATCACATAGCCAGGCTAATTGTGTACTTATTTAACTATGTCCTAATATAAATCGTAAAATGCTATCTGAATAAATTGCAAACAAGACATTCCTTACAGACGGATGAGGCACCTATTACTCTACTCACATACCACACAATGATATTACAGCATGACCTAAATCCATCCATGGCAAGTTTTATATCAAAAGAAAAAAAAAAAGTATGATATCAAGTCTACAAATCCATCAAATAGATGAATATGGAGCTACAAAATAGCAATAAATTTTAACACTCTAATTTCAAGAGCCCGCCAGAACAAAGACATAAATCCAAAAAGTGATCCAGCACAAATATTGAGAAAATAAGAAAAATTAAATTAAATGGTGGTAGAATCCTTTACAATTCTCTATTTCATATGGATGAAAGAAAAACAATGCAGTGACAAAACCAACCTCCTCCTTAATATGTAAATACATTAATATTAAAAAGAGAATAAAACGAACTCCTTATTATAAGAATTAAGCCAAACACTTCTTTCTTACTGCTTTTATTTTTTTCTTAAATATTGGCCTGAATCTAATTGGAGTTGCCTGGGTTATTAATAATTAATTGTTTATTTTGCAATAATATACAGAAAATTTTCAAGATTGCCAATTGCCTGCCTAGGTCCAACCCTTAATATCTGTAAAAACAGAAATGAAAAAATAGAAAAAGATTCAAGCAAATCTTCCTCAATCAATTAAAGGCATCTTAAATGCATGAATTATGAAAAACCAGCATCTGTCACATGTATTATATTACAATTTAATAGCAAGTTCGTCATAATCATAACTGGCATCAATTGCTACGATAAATCATAAGTTTAAATAGCATATAATATTAAATCTATAACAGCACCCTCAATTAATAAGCTCAGATAAAGAATTACCATCTGCCCTTGCTTGGCAGCCTTCTTGATCTCAGTAATAAGCTTCTTCTCCTGATTTTGCAGCCCTTGTCTCTCCCTCTCGATCTCTCTGATAGACCTATCAAGCATTCTCTTGTTCTCCCGCAGCAACTCTGCATCAAGTAATCTATAAGAAAAACGGCAGAAAACACGCACAACAACCCGAAACCTAAAATTCACTTGAGCAAACATGGCGTATGTCTACAATAAGGAAGATAAACAATCAAAAATAGATGATTGATCACCCATATTACTATCTATTCGATGCAAACAGAAAGCAATCGAAGGAGTTTCTGATTTGGATCGCGAAAAATATTACCTGCGGGAGTTTTTTTCTTGCCAAAGAGAAAACTCATCTCTGTCGTCGGCGATCGGAACACAACTGTCACTGCAGCTTTCTCCTTCCTCTCGCTTCAGTTCTCAGATCTGTTGCGGATCGACTGCAACAAAAATTTGCGATGACGATCCCTCAATTTGTGATTCTTCTTTTTGGGGGATTTATATACATACCACCTAATTCTTAACGGATTTAAGCTGGATTTAACCTAAATCTTGACAGTAAATCCTCAAATTTTATAAATCCATAATTTCCTCTTTTTTTATTAAGGGGATTGCTTGGAATGAACGCTTGATCGTCCACAAACCCTAGAGGCACCTTTCAACGCGACGCGTAAGCGCTGTAGCGGGATATTTTTGCCAAGGCGGGATTGAAATCTACAAACTCAACGACTTTAATCTTCATTTAATCGAATAAATTAAAAAATTGAAAAATTGAAAAATAATTATTCTTTTTTTTTTAATTTCATCATCTATAATAAGAGTAACTTCATCCTCAAAACAAGCTTATTACTTATATATTATGTGGCTGATAAAACTATATTAAGTACATGCTACTGACAATAATATGCAATTTATGTCAAATTATTAATCATTAAAGGCAAATAGAATTCATTTTTTTTTTAATTTGCATTTCCATCTTAGAGCCAGATTGATGGGGACCATTGACTTTGTGGACTTCTTCTTTCCTCAATACAATACACTATTCATTAATGTGTATGCAATATTTTGTTTTGATTTCATATGGATGAGTGTGAACTTACCATCCTTCAAAATATTTAATGGATGGCTTCCATAATTAATATTTTAGTTGTTTATAAGAAGATAGTTCCTTTCTAAGGAGTAAATATTATCTCAGAAGTCTGGATGTAAAAATGTATCAAGATTTCAATCATTGTTTGCCACGTGTACAGTCGGGTCTCTTTAGTAAAAAAAACTAAATAGTTTAATACACAGTGTGTCTGGGTTGTACACGTGGCAGGGAGTGATTCGAGTAATAATGTATTTTTGCATCAGAACTCCTAATGTAATATTTTTTTTTTCCATTTAAGGTTCAATTTAATTCATCAAATGCAACACATTAGGAGGATGCACATCTTTTTCATGTAATGCAGCATATTAGGTGGCTGATATAAAATTATGCTATATAATCAATTCAGTTGTGATGCATGCTAGAAAATTCACATATCCTTTTAATTCAAATTGACACCACACAATCTAGATTTTGCACGACGGAATAATATGACATCACCAAAACATTAGTAAAAGAAAGAAAAAGATAACAATAACAAATATGACTAAATCTTCATTGTCAACAATCAAATTAATTACCCGTAAATTTTAATGATGAAATTAGACTCATTAAAAAATGATTTAATAGTGCTTTTCTATTAAATTTTGTGGGAGAAACTTCTGCTCATGCAACAACCCTCCATTTTGAGCCACAAATTTTATGCAAGTGTTTCATATATTGCCTATACTAACACATTTTCTATCAAATAGATTTGAAATATTGAGGTAGCATTTTCATAAAAGCACACTTTCTCTTCTTCACCTATAGTTTCAAGTTTCATAATCATAATTATGATGTGTAATAACCCTACAATTAAAGGACATAATGATCATATTTTCTAAAAAATTTTAGCCACTTGATGATGTGTGTTGTTTACTTCAATAAACATTGCTTATGTGCATAGCTAAGATTTTGTTAGCTAATAACTAATTATGAGCCCATATATGTTTATTTTAGACATCAAGCACTATCGACTTCTTACACAATCTAATCTTCTCTTTATATGCGCATGAATCGGGCGTCGTTGAGCGCTAAATTATTGCTACTGCATTGTTCTTTTATTTTATTAAATAAAATTATCACAATTCATCTAAT
>NEWO01000039.1:1386592-1413538 GCA_003013225.1 Phalaenopsis aphrodite | reverse complement strand
AAAACAACTAGTTAGTGAAAGAATTATATTATATTAAGACTTAACACAAACCCTATACATGGTTTAAGAAAGAAGAAGAAAACAAATGGTCTGAAGTTTTGCACAGCTGATTTAACCACAAGCGATTAATTGCTATGACTCTATCTAGACAATTGTAGAAGCTTTGCTTCAAGGGATGGCACATATTCAGCAAAAGAGAAGTGACAAAAAAACATATTTCTTTCATTTAAACTTAGTAATATAAAGGAAGCAAGACCAAGGGAAGGGATCATGCTTGGTAGAAAATTAGTTTTGAATTTAATTTATTTTTATGACCCAAAACCCAAATAAATAAAATGATTTGCCATATATGAAAGGGGTATTTAGATGCATACCTCTCTATTCCTATGTATTTACATATCTAACGCATAAAATTTTCTTTTCTTTTCTTTTTTCCATGTTTGTATCAACCAGTTCTTTCATATCACACCAAAGATATCAATATTATGACTTTTAGAAGGTGAAAAACACATTTTCAGGCATACGTAAGATAATATGCATGTGTTGAATCTTGATTTGTTCATTGATCACATCTTAAGAGTTAAAACACAAGAAAGGATAAAAGATAAATGAACAATAAAGAATAGAAAAATGTCTTGTCAGTTAGGCATTTCTAATGAAATCATTTTCCTATTTATAGCGAAGATGGTACAGTATGTGATTTTACATTTTTGTTCATGATTTAATTAGGATTGCTAATTCATTGACAAGGGAGTCCTAGATGACCGAGAGACTCTATTACATTGTTGATTCTCGACCTCAGATTAGGAACTTAAGAGGCTAACACACACCAAATGCCGCAAATCACCGGTAACTTATGCAAGTTTGCATGACATATGAATAGTACCAGGATTAGAGTCCACTGTCAATCTCACGGAGAACGAGGAAATCTCAATTCAGGAAAATTTCTAGTCTATGATTGTAAGCCCTAGCCTGAAATTTTGGGTTTAATTAAAATCTGACATAATAATCCTAAGTTATCAGTAATTACAGTTTAACAACAGAAAAACTGAAGGGTTCAAGTGTTTAAAAGTTCTCCTTTGAAGTGGTTCAAACAAGATTTTTGAATGTGAAAGCTTCTTACAGATAATCATGGTGACAAATGAGAACAATAATCTTCTTTACCCCTTCCGGTAGTATAAAGAAGTTTGACTAGTCAATAGGTTTATTTCCATAAAGCTTACTACTATCTATATCAAAACATTTTTTGTGCATCATCCTACAAGATATATTCATATTCTCATAAGTTAATGTGATTAATTTAGTTGATTAAATTATTACCTCTTTTGAGACTCATAATTCACAACAAGTTCTAACAAATCATATGACCAAAATGAAATGTAAACGAAGATCGAAAAGTTAATCATCATTAGAAACCAAATCATTCAAAGCCATAATAAAAATTTCACACTCATCAACCTTACTTCCCCACTCCCAACGGAGACAAATAAGATTACTGCGCCCAAACAATCTCATTTGAATAAAAAGAGAAACTAAATACAAAAGTCATGAAAGTAAATATTACAATCAACAAATGAACTTTAGAAAGGACTTACCTGTTTTCTTCACAAATTGAGAAAAAATGTAAATACAAGCAATTGCCTCTTTGTTTCTCATACACCTCACTTCTTCTTCTTCAATTGTTGATCTCTTTCTAGCTTTCTCTTCAATTCCTCTCTAGAAAATGATAGACAAAAAATAATGATAAAAGCCCCATTCTAAATTCATCTCCCCCATTTTTATGTTCTCTCCCCATCATCTCAAAGTTTGAACTGCTCCAAGCCTCCAACTGCCAATTCGATTTTGGGTGCCTAGGTGCCAAGCTCTTGGTTAAGAACTGTATGCTGGCGCCTAAGTTCTAGATATCGTGGAGCCTAAGCGCCCATAACAATGCATTGGCGCCCAATGGTTGGAGCCTAAGTTTCAAACTCTCAAGTATGTTGCTCAAATTTAGAGATTTATGGGGCCTAAATGCCAGTGTTCAGGCGCCTAAGCGCCCAATAGTTCATTTATGCTCAACCTCCATTATGTTTCAATTCGATCCCTGATATTTTATTTTTATGCTATCACAAACAAAAACAATAAAAGCTTTCCTCAAAGTGCAATATCATCTTATAAAATTTGAAAATGCATATAACAACGAATGCAAAATTAACAACACATCAAGGGCGTCTACGGAATGGTCGGTGATGCTGAAGAACTAGATTCTTTCCTCGCATATGATTTAGCAAGAGATTAGTTGATTCCTTCGCTCGGCTTTTCAGTAGTGGTTAGCTTGGATGTTCTGGTGATATCCAATTGGATAAGTGGGGCATCTTGGTTTCCTCTCAGTGGACCCTCCTTTGTTGTACTTCATTCTTTCAAGTTTGTTGGATCTTCTTAAGATTCATGCTCACACAATCTTGATGTACATGTAAAATTTGAAATTTAGGTGTTTGATATGCAAATACATTGAGATTGAGTGGCATGCAAGTAAATCCTTCTATATGAAAACAACATAATAGCTTCTCACCAACATAGTTCCACTTCATGTATTGTATATACAATGTAATGGTTCCTAGATCAAATGATTGAGATGAAGATCAAAAGAAACGAGATGATGACATTTGAGATGGGGCTTAGCATTTGTAATATATAATCATCTCAGCAGACATGTGTACGAGTACAACCCAAAAATAGACCTTGTCGAGCAGGAAGGATCCACCACCAGAGATTAACTAGAAGACGAGCAACCATCAAGTCAGCCACCTATACCACCCGACCTAACATCTCTTGGACCACCTAGCTGGCCACCTTCACCCAGTCGACCAACTTGGGCCAGCCACCACTTGCCGCCAATTGCCTCCAACCATCCGACCAACTTGGGACGACCACCTATTGCCGGCTAGCCACCTGGCTTGCCATTTCCACCCTGTGTGCCACCTCAGAGCAAAAGGACAGCTTGTGTCGACCATCCCGCACTAGCGAAGACAGATATAAACTAGTTTACCTCTTGATGTCCCCTTAAAACAGGGGCATGCATGTAATTTCCTCACCCCAGGGAGCTTGCTTTCTTTCTCCCTCGCTTGTAACCTAAACTTTTGTTGAACAGAAAGGATGTCGCCAAGTCCTGGGACTACCTCTATTTGCCCCGCCTATAGGGAACTCTCTCTCTCTCTTTTTCTTTCTCTCTCTTTTTTCTCCCCTGCGAGGCAACCCTCTCTCGCTTTCTTTTCCTCTCTTTCTTCTCCCCCAGAATCCGACTCTATACCTTGGGCACGCTCCAAAGGACGGATTTGGATTCAACAAAGTGACTTTAATTCAATCCCAAGTGACAATTTTAAATAAGATTTAAACTAGTATTTTAATTTGTGTGCTAATTCATCACTTTTACTCTGTTGCAATTCTCTAACCAAATAAGTATGCTTTTTTTATAAATAAACAGCTCTAGTTCGAGGCTGTTGGTTTTTAGATTTTTTCAAAAGCATACAATAGATGAAATTCTTAGACTTTTTTTTTATTATTATTTCGATCCCCAAGCAGTTGAAAACAATATTACATATGGTTAAATGTCGATCAATGACTGTACCCTCAATTGAGTTTGAGGTTAACGCAAGTAATCAACTACATACTCTTTTTGGCTTCCTGTAACTTCAGAAAAAAGCTTACATTTAGAAAAAAACAATTGAAAAGTGAAAATGACAAGGTTTTAACTAACTTTTTTAGAAAAGCTTGCTGGTAGAGATAACTGCAACAAATTAAATATTTGAAGAGGCCATAGCAATTACTGACATAAAAATTCGATTTTAAGAAACTCGATTTTAAAATTTAACCATTTCTTATTGGAAACGACAACGGCTCTGTCTGCCGCTGCCCATGTGAGCTGCTCTCCTCTCCTTGAGGAAACCATTAGCAGAATAAAACTTGAGCAACGAGGAAAGAATCCTAAAATAGCTTCTCTCTTCTCCGGCGAGTTTAGCGGCAGAATCGGGGCTTGTTGAATGGCAAGACGATTCCCCATTGGGGGGTGGCTGTTTTAAGTAATTTCTTTGCCCTCTCATCTTCGGTTCCTCTCTTTTCTTTGACATATTGCTTTATGGAGCGAAAGTTTGGGGTTTTGGGTTTTTGGTTTGAGTGAAGGGCGGTAGAGTTAAATCTGACTGAAAGATTTGATTTTTGAAGAGGATATAGTTGAGGGATTCGTCCTCGTATGCAAAGATGAGAGCTTTGAGCAGTTTGGGAATAGGGCTCAGCCTTGTATCCGGTTTCCTGCTACTGGCTTTAATTGCAGAGCTCTACTACTTGTTCTTGTGGAAGAAGAGAGTGCCAAACAGAGAGATGGAAAATGACTACCAGAGCCCAATAAGAGAGCTCCTCTACATCTTCTGCTGGAAAAAGCCTTCCTTTTTGAGATCAACTGCTCTCAATCCTCGAGAAGTATGCACCTCTGCACACATACCTAATGGATCTGATGATGCTCACATAGATTCCGGCTCTAGCAAAGATTTCCTTATTCCGTTTGGAAGTGGAGAGGAAAGTATGGAGGCTGAGCTAATGAGGCTTCACAGTCTGTCCGGTCCTCCAAGATTTCTTTTCACCATAAAGGAGGAGACAAAGGAGGACTTGGAATCTGAGAGTGGAAGGAGTGGGAAAGGGTCAAGAGGGGGCAGCTTGAGTGATTTGCTTCTCCCTGCGGAGACTCCATTTTTAACCCCTCTCTCATCTCCTCCGTTCTTCACTCCACCCTTAACCCCTATGGATTGTTACAGACATCTTGGATTCAATCCCCTCTTTGAGTCCTCAAGAAACGATGATTTGGGCACTAAGGTCAGGTCCTCACCTCCTCCCAAGTTCAAGTTTTTGAAAGATGCGGAGGAGAAGCTTTATAGGAAGACACTCATGGAGGAAGCTCTCAAGGCTCAAAGAGCAAACTTTGGGCTTGTTGAAGATGTACCAAAGGTAAACCAAAGCTCTTATGTCACTTCTGCAGGGACTGATGCTTCTTATTCTCCTTCAGAAGAGGAAGATGGGTCTTTTATCACTATTGTCATTGGGAAGAACAGAGAGAAAGGTCATCATCTTCATTGTTTAGGCTCCTCACAAGTAAATCCATTACCTTCCTCATCTCCTATTAAGAGGCGTGCATAATACTGGAGTTCTAAGGAGTGGCAACAAAAATTGAAGTTTTAATGTTTGCTACCATGTTGCTCACTCTCCATTTCATATGCAGACTGAATTTAACTTTTTTTTTTTTTTGGGTCTCTTTTTCTTCAGTAAGCTTGATTTCTCTTTTCCATTTTAGCTCATGATTTGTGTGAAGTAGTATGTCTTCTTTATACTTAGGATATAGCTGATATGTGATCTATTTAGTCATCATTCCGAGATGATAAATGATGTATATGTAAATTGTTAATGAGAGAAATTTTCTGCTGAAAATCTGAGTAGATTTTTTGTCCAAGTTGCTCGCTTATCTCACCTCACTGGCGTTCGTGCTTGTCCTCTTTGTGATAAGTAATCATGGATGCCGCCTCCTCTTTTTCAAAAGAAGAGTTAGTGGCCTTCTTCTAGTAGTAAGGCCCTCCCTCCACTTTATATTACTTTGTTCATACTTCTGCTGCAAAAAATTACTGCTAATTATAGGTTGCCAAGCACAAGTAATTTATGTAGGGATTGTTTGCGATCAATTTGTATATATATATACGTGTTTTTTCCAAATATTTGGAATTTCAATGTGAGAGAATATATCAAGACTCAGGAAGCTCAAGGAGTTTAAGTATTTTGAAGGCCACCTGACACTCGGGGAACTTGAATCTAGGCCACAAAACCGACAACAACACCATAGACGTCTGACCGATAATAAGGGCCGGCCAGGGAACTTTCCTCACCACTAGCTCAAGTCCTGTCGCTTGGATTGAACAAAAATCCTGAGATGGTTCCCTACTTAGTAGTGACAAGCTTCGCAACCAAAGACGGATGTCCAATCAAGCGACCAAGACCCCATGCGATTGAAGGGTTAGAAACCTGCTTCAACGCCCTGGGTATATATAAGTTGTGGCATAAGCCCTTTGGTCAAACAAAAACAATCGACCAAGACGCCATGATTGTCCGACCAATCCCACGAATCCTTCGACCAAACAAAAGCGGACGATTGAGATGCCAAGATTGTTCAACCCATCCCACGAGCCATTCAACAAAACAAAAGTGGACAGCCGAGACGCCAAGGTTGTTCAGTCGTTTCCTCTATTTACAAATCTGAATCATGTTCATTTCCGGAGATGATCCCCTACCCGACATCAACAAGCTCCACAAGGGTTAATGGGAACTCATCCTAATGGTTTATTCAACGACTAATCAATTAACAATGGATATCGCGTTGTCAATGACCAAGCAACAACCAAAGCATCAATTCAGAGGAAAATACTTCGAAGCCAGAGAGATGGCCCAAAAACCCAACATAACAAAGTGCAAATAGTGCCTAAATGAGAAGTATCAACATTATTTATGTGATCATCTTTTTTTGTTTTAAAAATTTTCTTATCCCTATCACAAAAAATTGAAGAAAGAAACCAAAACATGATATGAATGGACCTCGAGACAATCTAACGTTCCCGATTAAAAGAATAAAATAACATGTACACCCCTCTTAAAATAAGTGTAATTATGTAATATTGTATTCTATCCTTTTTATCTCTTATAAATATTAGAACCATGCTATGTATTAGAGGCTATTTCGCTCTCCTCTCTCAACCCTCATATCAGGGGAACTCTCTCCCCTTCCCCTCTTTTGTAATCATCATTTTTAGTGAAATAAAAGGGGTCAAAGAGCCTAAGAATATCCTCTAATCAACTTTAACTCCGCCATAACTTTAAAACATCTAATTAAACCTTTTGAACCTCAAACTTTTTGACTGTGTTAAAATCCCATCGTCTATATATTGAGTGGTCTGTATGCAAGTCTGCCGATCTTAAATCGAGTTATTTTTTTCATTAGTTGTAGGCACATAACTGTGTCAGTAGCAACTCAGAAAAGTACCTCAGAAATGAAGTACATTTACTCAGCACGACAGAGCATCAATAATAATAGTTTTGGGCCTTATTTTATGATATTTTTTTGTATTTTTCTATAGATATCTTATAGTTTTTATATAATATTAATTTTTTCCTTAAAAATTTTATTTGGCAACATTACTTGTTTCAGTCCTAATGTTTTCTGATTGTTGGACCAACGTTAAGTTCCCGAAAAAATCATCTGCCCCGAAACTTTATGTGCACATAATTGTTTCAGCCTACGAAATTTTATCTCAAAAACAAAAACGTCGCAAAATTGTTTATGGTAAATTTTATCAATTTTCATTGAATAATGTTATGAGGGATTGAATAAAAATATAAAATTGGTACAAAATGGGCATTCTAACTCACGAAAATATATTGTGTTCGGAGTACGGATGCAAGCAGTATACGGACGATGTGATTCACCGGAGGAGCCGAAGAGAAGAGAAAAAGAAAACTCATCGCCTACTTGTCCGTTGTCTGGAAGCTGCTTACGTACGGACACTAGACGTGATATTTTCTCCTAACTCACAGCAAAATATTACAAACGGTCGAGTATCTCTACATGAAAATGTGTGTTTACTTTTGAAAAGTTAAAATAGTAATATTTTTGGCAATATAAAGATAAAAATAAAGATTAGTTATTAGATATGCAAATACATAGGAGTTGGATGGAATGTATGTAAATGCCCATTTTTTTATACTTATTACTTGAGCCACCCGTTGGCCAATGGCTAACTTTAACTATTATTATTAACTGCACCAAAACTCATACTTTTATGTTACTTCTTCCCTCTCCCCCATTCTTTCTTCTTGAAAGAAGACATTGCCATCCCTTCTTCTCCATCAAATTCTTCCTTCCCCAACCAACTTGTTTGTTTCTTATTTGAGATAATATTTTGTTGAGATTTTAGGATTAGACTTTCTAACAAAAGGCCTTGAGATTTTGTTAGTGTTGGTAATATATATATATATACACATAACACTCCATTTCCCTTACCCATAAAAGTTAGATGGGTTAAGCCTAGCTTGTAAGTAATTCTCATAAAATTTGATTTATAATTTTTTGGTGGTTACCATTTATTCTCATCTTGATGATTTTGTTAGTGTTGAAAATCTTATATGGGTGGGACTAAATACATAAATATTATATGCTAATTGCTAATATGACAATTTTTAGAGATAAATTAAGAGCTCTATTAAAATCACATGAAATGCACCATAAAAGATGATTTAATTATTTTTAAATATGATCCTTTTTTTTATGAAATAATGATAATTTTAATGAAACATGCTTTCTAGAAACTATGTAAATTTTTTTCTAAGCTTTGTGTGGTGGACGTTCACATGATTTATGAGAATATATACCAGAATTGAGTACAATTAATCAACTGAAACATGGTAGAATGACATCTGCCAAGTCATGTAATATTGGAGTTCAACCTTTCAACATGTATTTACATAGCACCAATAAGACTTTGTTTTAGTTGGGTGGTTGTTAGAGAAAAAAGTATACTTCAATTGGAGTATAAATTGACATTTGGGTGAATATAAAAGCCTGCATAGTTCTTTAGTGAAGATAGTCACAAGAATAAAAACTATATATTTATTGGCATACTTGCTAAAAGGACCATTTGATTCTTTGGTATTTGTTCTCTTAAAACGCAAGGAAAGCAAGCAATAGTAATTTTCTAATACAAACAAACTGTTACAACTGATACCTCTTATTTGTTATGCAAGTATGTTTTGGGCTGCTGAGTGCTTGTAGCCAAGAAGAGAATACTCAGCATCCAACAAAAAGTGAACAAATTTGTAAAGTTGTTTTAAAAAAGAGGCAACATATTATATTAGTGACACATGGCGTCATGTTATGCTCACTATAAGACTTTAGCCGATTTCCAATGGCCTCCACCCCTCAGAAGTAACGACATTGTCGTTTGCTGTTGAAAAAGTTGACGGTCATCCGACGAGTGAGGACCGCTACTTTTATGATTATGGGAAATTCAATTTCTAATGGTTTTCCGACTATATTTTGATGGGCTATTGCCCGTTGTTATGGTTTCCAATGGAGACTTACCTTACCGGTTGATGTGCAACTACATGTTGGATTGTTGTCGGTTGACAGTCTGTTCTTGGATTTTGATTGCCCGCCGAAAAATCCTCTGTTAGCCGTCGGAAAACTATAATTGAAAAAAAAAAATCTCCTTTGTTTCATTAGAATTTTCACCCTGCAATTGTATCACAAAAACATATGAAATAATATACATCACACAATCTGATTTACCTATCCACATAGCTAGTAAACCAGAACCATATGAAGACAATCACAAATTGAAAATAAATGCTATTGTAATGAATTAAACAACAAAAAATAAAATAATTTGTGCATAATTATTACATAAATGTCTCGAAAAAATAAATAACCTAAAACCATTGATCGCTCTACAAATATGTTCATTTAAATCTCCTCCAATAAAAATTCTTTTCAAGTGGTATCATTTGTATTAATTTTTTGGTTTTTTTTTTTTTTTTTTAACCTAAATCTAAACCTATTTGAGGAGCATAAACACTTGTAACATTAAAAGTCTTAATGTCAGTGAGAATCTTTAGTATTATAATTATATCTTCAATTCTATTAATTTTTATAACATAATCTTTCAAATACTTATTTATAATTATACATGCAACAACATCTCTAGTGAGACTCTTTATAATTAACCATCTTCCCAAAATAAAAGAGAAAAAGAATGTAATATTTAGCATGCAAGATATGGGATCAAAACCAACCATGTTATGAGAATTATAAATGTACATAAATGCTATGTGACAAATGTTAAAGTGTCACATGCAGTAAAGTCTGATGCTAGAAATAAAGAGAGAGAGAGAGAGAGAGAGAGATTTTCAAATATTAAGGATTGACCAAAAGGCTGACAGCATCTTACCTAAAAAGCATAAGATAAAAGTATAATATAACTATATAGATGCTAGCTTGTAGCCAAGCTTGCAATATTTTCTTATGCACAATTGGTAAGTATATTCCCCTAATCATCTATAATGAGACAAACAAGCTAAATAGATTATATTGAGCTCAGGCAACATAATATTTTGGAATATATATATATATATATATATATATATATACTCTAAAAGGAATGACCAGTCACTCTTAATGTGCCTAACAATTCGAGTACCGCATCCTTAAAGGCTAAAGCCAACTGTGACATAGAGGGTTAGAACCCCCGGCCATAAAGGTCTTATACCGTGGATGTCAACCAACAAATAGAGGTATGCACCACACTGAACAAAAAAAATGAGCAGATGCGAAGCAATCATGGAGGACTTTTAATTGGTATCTAATATCTAAACTTTGCTTTTATATTTATGCACTGAAATATTTCATATCACATCAAAAATGCCGTTATTTTAATTTATAGAATGTAAAATACACATTTTTCAAGCACAGATAAGTGCTCTCTATGTAAAAATTAAAGTTTAGGTATTGGATTTGTAAATACATAAGATTTGAGTGGTCCACGTATGTAATTCTTCCTATCTTTTGTTGGGACATTGCTTTTAAGGAATCTTGATTTTTCTGTACCTATCAAAAGTCTTGATGCAGTTTTGCATCAGGGCTCCAATCACTATCTGCCACGTGTGTATAGTCCGAACTCACTATGTATTAAATTATTTAGTTTTTTTAATTAAGGAGCCCAGAATGTACACGTGGCAGCTCTTCATGTAATATTTTTTTTCTATTGAACTAGGATTTGTTCTCTTTCATTCGGCCCGTTTTTAATTCGACCACGCGAGCGAGTTTCTTTGTTTCTTCATCTCCGTTCTTGCTGATAAAGGTATATTTTTTTTCTGTAACATTATGATTTATTTGTTGAGGGTGATGATTAATATGGCTTATTTGTTCTTTGAGATTAATAGAAATTGGAACCTTTCTCCCTTCCAGAGTTTTAGAACACGTACTGTTTTGAGTTCTATATGTAAAAGGTAGCATAGGTAAGTGCGTGGTTGTGTGGTCTTCTTTTTGTCTTTGATTTAAAACGGTTTGCAAAACTGCAACTTTGCAATTGCATGCTAAAATCTTGAGTGAAAGTAAATGAAAAACTAAAAAATTGGGATTGACATTTAACAGTTTATGGTTCATGTCTGTAGGTTTGTATTAACACACAAACTATTTTAATTTCCTTTCATTCCAACAACTTCCATTTGATTACAGAAAGCTGAAGAGTTTGTTTGTCTGAAATTTCATTTTGTATGTCTTCTGTGTTTGGTTTGTAGTTTTAAAATTAAAAATGTTTGATTTGCTGCGAAGTAAATCCAAAACAAGTTTGCCAGGAATTTTAAACTCAGGGCATTTACATGCATACCGCACAATTATTATGCATTCACATATGTAGCACTTATACATTCTTATTTAGATGCATGTCACTTTAATCTTTTTAAAGGTGAAATATAGACTAGGGCCTCTCTTCTTTCAGTATAGAGAGAGAAAGGAGGCAAAGCCAAAATGCCCTAGTTTCTAGGGTTTGTCTTTTCCAATTGTATTATTTTTCTCACTTCTGAGTTTATGTATGTTTAAATTTTGGTTTGAGTATGATCTTTTGAGTTCATTATGATCTTATGAGAAGAGCAAATTATTGAGATTGAGCATAATGAGTATACTTTCACGATGGTCTAATTGAGTTAATTGGTCTTCTTCTTTGTGCTAGACTTGCACATTTGATTTATGAAACTTAAACTTTCATGCATGCTTGAAAGTTGCGAACGCTCTTACTGGACATTTATAGGAGGATGTACTTAGGTGTATGTTTTTCGTTGATGATAGCCTTCTTGTGGATAAGACTAGAGAGAAAGTTCAGGAAAATTTTGAATTATAGATGTCTACGTTGGAGTCTAAAGGCCTTCATTTGAGTAGAACTAAAACTGAATACATGGAATGCAATTTTAATAGTAATAGCTCTAGTAACAAAGTTGCAACTATGGGTGATGAAATTATTAAAATGTGTGAACGTTTTAGATATCTCGGGTTTATTGTTCAAAGTGATAGTTATATAGTGAGGATGTTATTATTAGAATTCAAGTAGGTTGGTTGAAGTAGAGGAATGTGTTGGGCCTATTGTGTGATAGAAAAGTACCTCCTAGACTGAAGGGAAAATTCTATAAGATGGTGGTGAGACCTGCAATGTTTTATGGCACTGAATGTTGGCCTTTAAAAGAGAGGCATAAAACTAAGTTAAGTGTTGCCAAGATGAGAATGACTAGGTGGATGAGTGGTTTTCCGCTTAGAGACAAAATGCGAAATGAATATATCCGTGATAGGGTTGGTGGAGCTCCAGTGGTAAACAAAATAGAGAGATTCATCATAGATTGGTTAAATTTAACTTTTTTTTAAATTTAACTTTTTTTTTCCTTTACAGGACTTCAAAATCGATGATGCAGCTAAAATATTGGTTCGTTGTACTCTCAACACAAATTTATTTATATTGAGTCCTACGTTTGACTTCTATCTGATCAACTCGGGGGTAGGATTTTTAGAAATGTATAAGACTTCTGTTCATTTTATTTTATTTTCTATGTTTATATTTATTAATGTAATTTTTTTGTGTAAAATTTTGATGTGTACTGAATATTATAATTTGTAATCGTGATTCTCTTAATAAAAATTTTATTGCTTTAGTTGCTATTTTTTATGTAAAATTGTTTGTTATAAATTTATATTCTAAAAAAATCAATAAATATAATATTTAAAAAAAAAAACTTCAAACTTATTTCAAGCTGGTTCACGAGCTAAGCTTGAGTTGATTCGAGCTAAAGACCTCAAGTCGAACAAACAAATAACTTATTTTCGATCCATTTCGAACAATATCAAACAATTTTGAGTCGAACACAAACAAACTAATTTTGAACATAAGCTATTTCAAATAGCTATCATAACAAACGAGCTGAATAGGAACAGAGCCTCAGTTGGCTCGTGTTCGGCTCGTTTACACCCTAGCCATGGGTAGTGATCCGAGCTCAAAGAAACGGCGCAGGTTCAGTTTTCCGATGGCACACCCACCATCGCATAATCCCAGCTCATTTTCCCGCCACCTTGACTTCAACGAGCGTAATGGATGTCTTAACGGTGTGGTCATCGAAATCATCCACGACCCCGGATGCGGTGTACCGCTTGCCCGCGTAACCTTCCTCCATACATTCCGCTACAAGCATCAGGAGGAGCTCTTTGTCGCAGCCGATGGCATTTGCACGGGTCAATTTGTGTATTGCGGTCGCAAAGCGTCTCTCATGGTCGGAAATGTTCTTCCTCTTCACTCCATCCCTTAGGGCGTTGTTGTATGCATCGTTGAGAACCATGTTGGAGATCGTGGAATGCTTGCGAGGGAGTATGGGAACTGCGCTATTGTAATCAGCCTTAACCCTGATAATAGAACCGGTAGGATTAAAGTCCCATCTCAAGCGGGAAAAAAAATCGTCCCAAGTGGTTGTCGCGCCATGATCAGGCAAGACGTAAGCGGCGGTCGAACCAAAAAGCGTCTTCTAAAGGCAGTGAAGCGCCTATTGTTTTTTTCTTGCTGTTTTTACTTCTGTAGAAATCTATTCGGTGGATAATTTTCTACTATTTATAGCCGACAGTTCCCTAGTTGCTCTCGTTTTTCACCCTAATTAATGCCCGTTCTCCTCTTCCCTATTGGTTTTCCAAAGGTTCATGCTGACGTGGGCAACCAATAGTGGAATCTTGCGGCCTCACACCAAGGACCCTTCTCTGATGGGTTGTGTTTTGATCACTTCTCTCTCGTCTATCCCAGCTGCAAGACTTTCCCTCTGTTCTTCCTCGTAGGACCTACCCATTGTTCTTACCTGTTGAGAAAATTAGGGCGAAGAAAAACTAGAACGACATAAATCTAGAGGAACACAGAGATTTAATGAGGTTCGGCAAAGATGTCTACGTCCTTGGGAGCAGAGTGACGATTTCTTTCACTATTCTGAAAAGGGTTTACAGAAATCAGGGATACCTCTTGGGGTTACTAACATGTCTATTTATAACCTCATGAGTAAATCTTAGGCACAATATGTAATTACAACATTACCCATGTACCATACCGCGGGGCTTTACCCCCGCACCCCAACCCACGTAATTTCCCAATTTGGACAGATTCTTCTGCTCTGCTCCGCTTCGATCCAGCGTCTGTCCCTATATGGTATATGAGTCATACGATAACATTGCCTAAAGGACTTTCCTGCAAGAAACAAAGTAGTTTTTCATGCTATTCTTCCCGATCGCAGGAATTAACAAAAGTTTTAACCTAAAATCAAGCAATGCTTTCTGTCATTTATTATTGCTCTCCACAAAAATCCAGTGTTGGTTCCTGCAACTTGATTCATCACTGACCCTTTCTCATACAACATTTTTCCCTTCCCTTCACAAGCGTCAGGGGGAGCTTTGTTTCCAACAACCCTCCTTCGGAGTTTTTTTCACATTTCAGACCCTCCTCCGGAGTTTTTCCTTACAGACAATCTATCTCCAGAGTTTTTTCCTGCACTAGGTTCTCCTTCAAAGTCTATCATGCAGCAAAATCTCCTCTAGAGCTTTTCCTGTAAGAGGTCTTCCTCTAAAGTTATTTTACTTTATCAAGCCCACTTCTAGAGCTTTTTCTGCAGCATAGTCTACCTCTGGAGTTTTTCCTTTTTTTGCATACCATACCCTGTAGTTTTTCCTATTGGTTGTCTATTTCGCTGCAAACTCCCAGCAACATTGCCTTTATGAGCCTTTCACCTACCTATATACGCTTCACGAACTACAGTAAAAAACAGCCGCGGTCAACTAGACATCAATTTTTCATGTAGATTGTCTACTTACTTACAAAATCTCCTGCAAGATTACCTATAAGAGCATTCTGCCTATCTACTGACACTACATGAACTATAGTTAAAGAGAATCACAATCAACAAGAAGTTATTTTTTCATGTAATGTCTACTTCCCTATAAACTCCCCTGTAGCATTATTTGTAATAGTCTTCCGCCTATCTATAGACAATGCAGGAACTACAGTTAAAAACAATTACAGTAAGAGATGAAAACTTCAAGTTCTACTTCACATAGTCTTTCTCACCCGTTGCTTGATATTTTCAAATCCAAGATGAACAAGATTTTTAACCATATTTCAATTTGAATGACGGTATTAGAATTTATAAAAGAAAATAATTAATTCATAGCTTTTTCTGGAACAAAGTCGAGCTTTTCCTTTCTTTGCAGACCATAACCTATAGTTTTTCCTGTTGATTGTCTACTTCGCTACAAATTCCCGGCAACATTGCCTTTATGAGCCTTTCACCTACCTATTTAAGCTGCACGAACTGCAGTCAAAGACAATCGTGGTCAACTAGACGTTAATTTTTCATGTAGATTGTCTACTTCCTTACAAAATCTCTTGCAAGATTACCTCTAAGAGTCTTCTGTCTATCTACCGACACTGCAGGAACTATAGTCAAAGAGAATCACAGTCAATTAAAAGTCATTTTTTCATACAGTGCCTACTTCCCTATAAACTCTCCTGTAGCATTATTAGTAATAGTCTTCTGCCTCTCTATAGACAATGCAGGAACTACAGTTAAAAACAATTACACTAAAAGATGAAAACTTCAAGTTCTACTTCACATAGTCTTTCTCACCTATTGTTTGATATTTTCAAATCCAAGATGAACATGATTTTTAACCATATTTCAATTTAAATGACGGTATTAGAATTTATATAAGAAAATAATTAATTCATATTATATGTTATGAAGATTAAATTTATTTTCCAAATATAATTTTATTTCCTTTCGTATTTTAGATTTATTTCATTGAATTAGATTTATTTTCTTTTCTATTTTAAACTTTCATATTTTATGTTATTTCATTTATCTCTACACAATTAATATGAATTGATTAATTTAATATATTATGTGTTATATTTTTCTTTTCATACTTTTTCTTTATTATTATTTTTTTTATTCTAGGATTCATGTAAGAGTTATTTATACCTTTTTTCACAACAATAAAAATATTCCGCATTATTCTGAATTTGAACAATATATCTATCTATCTCATTAACTTCTTTATTCAACAGCTTCCACCAAAGAAAGAGAAAGAATAACTTAATTTCCATCATCAGCAGAAAGTGCCAGAAAGCCCTAAAAACACCAAACAATTATCAATAACAACACAACGCTTCCCTTGTTAAAAAAAACACACAAAGGGAAGAAGTTCTCACACTACTACAAAGTCCCACAAAGCTTCACTGCACTTCTGCTTCACAGCTTCTTAGTTCCAAATAACACAATACCATAACATAAGAATAAAAAATCAAAAAGGCAGGCTGGCTTTCTTCTCTGCCCAAACATTTACCTACAAAACGAAAAAAACTGTCACGCATCAGAAACAGCCATCAGAAACAGCAGTGGAGGATTGATCTCTATGAGCCTGTGCCTCAACAAGAGCCTGTGCTTGGCTCTGCTGCTTCAAGAACCTCGACATTCTGTCCAGCAGCTGCATTGCCTTTCTCTTCCCTCTATCAGTTCCACTGGATGCCAATTCCAGCAATGCTCCCATAACACTCCGCTCCTGCGCCTCCGCCAGATGCTGCTGCTGCATTTCCCCCGTGCAGAGATGCAGCAGAACAGCAGCCGCATTCTCCTTGTTCCTCGGCGAACCGCTTCTGATAACCTCTACCAGCACCGGGACGGCTTCCAGTGCCCCGATCGCCGCCTTGCACTCGACGTGGCTGGACAGTATCGCTAGTATCGCAAGCGCCTCATCCACCATTAATCCAGCATGCTCCGTCAAAAGCACCATTAGCGTCGGCACTACACCGGCCCTCACCGCCCGGCCCTTATTCCCTTGGAATATACAAAGGTTAAAAAGAGCGGTGGCCGCATCCTTCTTCCCCCTCTGACTCCCTTCATTCAGCAGCGAAACAAGAGCTGGTATTGCTCCCGATGCACCTATGGTTATCTTGTTCTCATCAACAACCGATAGGCTGAAGAGCGTAGCAGCAGCGTTTTCCCGGGCCTCCATGCTTCCATTCCTCACCACATGCACAATTCCAGGCACTGCGTCGGAGGACATGATGATCCCCTTGTTATCCTCATAGATGGAAAGATTTAGGAGAGCGGTGACGGCGTGCTCCTGGGTGCGCGGGTCGGCGGTGGACAGCAGATTCACGAGGACCGGAATAGCGCCGGCCTCCGCGATACAGATGCGGTTGTCCGCATTGCGTTTGGCGAGCAGACGGATCTCGCCGGCGGCTAATCTTTGATCTTCGATGCTGGGAGAGGATAGCTTGCGGATGAGCGCATCTATGTTCGCGCGCTCTGCGGGGGAGCAGGCCGAGGATGGCTTGCTTGGATTGGAAGGGCGCTGCGGTGGATTGATGCCATTGGCTTCGCACCATTGGGCGATGAGGCTTCGGAGGACGAAGTTGGGAGTTAGGGTTGTGTTGGGGAGTTTCTGTTGTGTTTTTGGGCATGTGTCGTGGCCTGCATCTAACCATTTCTTAATGCAGGCTCTCTCGTAAGTCTGTTAACAACAATGATGGTTGTTAGAATTCATTGTAACTGTAAAAATATGTAGGGGAAGAAGAACCTTACCTGCAGTTATAGTGATTAGGGTTGAGATGAACAGGAAGAGATTTGAAGTCCATCCAAGCAAAGTATCAACAATGAAATGAGGGAATCACCAGAGATCCTTAATTGCTTATTTTTTCAGATATATTTATATAGTTCTAATATACTCAATTGCTAGCAATTTTGCTTAAACATGTTGTCTGATGCTTAAAACATTATTGATGTGTTTACTTCAACTCTGATTTTTTAGCATTCTTAGCTAAAAGTTCTGCAGCAAGAGTATCAAAATATGACCATAGTGCCCTAAATAAAATCAATAATTTCATGCCCAGAAATAAAACTCCTAAGACAAATAGCCCGTGGGGTTGCTTCCAAACATGATATAAGTTCTTATAAAGTGGAAATCAATGTTGCTTTTGTTGCATTAGAGGCTTTATTTGCATAAGGGGGTAAATTAGTCATTTTCTGCTTTTATTAGTATCATAATCCTCTCTTATATATAGCAGAGAGGGAGTATGGCTGATTTTAGGGTATTTTATTTCTCCTCCATTTCCTTTGACTGACCAAGATTTTTCTCTTTTTTCACTTAGAATCCATCTCTGTATGTATTACTGCCAACATATTTTCCTCATCTCAATTCTCTGTATGTATTACTGTCAAGCTTACTTGAATCCATCTCCTCAATCTCTGTATGTATTATTGTCATAATCACACCAATTCAAAAAATATGGAACAATAATATCGAGCAGAAACAAGAAACAAAGTAATCACAAGAAAATATCAAAATTTAACCTGAAAAAAAAAAAACCTGAGAATAGGAAAAAATCACAAACTCACACCACATTGCATCCAAAATTTCACTATGAAATGAGAAATGTGAAGAAATTTTCACCACTCGGATTTCCACGATGTAATTATGTCGCTCCTCTATGCTGAAGCCTTGAAAGAAAAGAAAAGCGACATACGTACGCCGCTACTTTGTGTGGTTACGTAGGCCTGGGAACTTTCTGATTAGCATAGGTACGCCATGCAGAATGTCTGTTGTGCTCTTTTATGCTTTAAATCTCAACAAAACATCCCATCAAGATCGATGTGATAAGATTTGACGGCAAAGAAAACTTTGATATGTATGTGACTATACGCGATAATGAATGCATTGTGCACTCTTTAAATCTAGAGGAAATACATGCAATGGTATTGTGAGAAGGTTTATCTAGGATGGAGTCATTGATTCTTTATGCTAATGCAATGGACAGTCTGATGTAATTTATACAAAATCAGATATTGTAGATAAAGTGGTATTGTGAGAAGGTTTATGCATGATCTAGGATGGAGTCATTGGCAGCCTCATAAAAATAATCTAAAATATATAAATTGTACAATTGATGTCAGCTTGCAATTTGAGATACAATCATTTATTGTTGATTTGTGTAGATTATAGTGATTCATATTCTACACGTGACATGGCAAACAGCTATTCATTCACATCGATAAAAGGTCAAGTCAGTTGGAGATCAATTCTTCCATCTACTGTTATTTTGTTACTAAGAATGTTGAGTTTATGACAGTCACGAACGTGTTAAAGGAAGTGATGTGGATGCAGTACCTACTAGATATCTTGGAAGTTAATCAGCAGTCTCTGACAGTACTTTGTTATAGTAAGAGTGCGATATTATTGGCCATGAATCTAGTTCATGCCCGTACCAAGCAATTGATGTGAGACACCACTTTGCTCGGGACTTAATGAAATGTTATGCTGAAGAAGACATACAAAAAAAAAAATCAAGTGGACATGCTAACAAAATTACTATCAATCTAAAAATTCACCTACTGTAGAACTTTGGTGTACATCCGAGTGATGATTGATTGTCCGTTAAGAAAACTATGCGAGTCTTGTCCCTTTGGGAGGTGGGACACGTTGGCAACCATCTTAGTGCAATATTTTTGGTGTTGAAGCTCGTTTGGTCATCAACCACTTATCTGAATGTGAGAGATGAGGTGGAGATTGATATGTTAAGAAGCCTTGTTTGAATGGTAAATTTGTGATTTCTTTTATTAGTGTGCCCTAATCCTCTCTTATTTATATGATGGATTAGAGTTGATTTTAGCGTGTAGAGTTGTAACCTTATTTCAACTGTCATTTATTTCTCCAAATCTATTAGTAGTGGAATAAGCCCTCTCTGTGAATGTATGCAGATTTGCATGGAACCACATAATCACACCGTATTTGTTTGTTTATTTGTTGTGTGATTTTGTTTTCCACATTGTTTTGCACAACTTTTTTTGCACTTCTATAATAGCTAGCTTCTTCTAATAAAAAGACATGAATATCAATTCTATGCCGCAAAATCAGAATCTTAACACCCAATCACTCTAATATGATCAAATTTCATGCAAATAAGTATGTAGCCTTTTGATCCTTAAAGATACCTCATGATTTTTTTTGTAGTGCTCCAAATTAAGATTACCGTGATCTCTACCCAACATTCCTACTATATATGGAAAGTTAAATTTCATATAAATATGTAGTCTTTTGTTCCTTGTACTTCACATTGATAAAGCATAAAGAATGTTTTTCATTCGTTCCTTTTTCAAATCATCTCTCGAGCACTGTTTAAACTGATTTTATTACCTTTTACAATACATTCTTTATGCTTCGCCAATTTGCTAAGCGTCATCAATTCTTTGGCACTGAGAAAAAGTATTCTTGATGCTTCGTCAATTAGTGAAACCATTTTTCTTACATAATTTTGATACTAATGGAGAAAACCCGATCAATAGAAGCCAGAAAATATCATCCACGTATAAAACTAAGAAAATTATTTTACTCACAATAAACTTATATTACATACATTCATTCAGAACATTCTCTATAAAATCCAGTGAAGATATAGCACATAAGGAAACTCGACAATCCAAGGCGAGAGCCATGTTTTAAGCTATATATAGATTTGTTAAGTTTGCAAACAAGCAGCTCATTTTCATTTGAGAAAAAAACCCTTCTAGTTGCTTCAAATAAACTACTTCATCTAAAGCTCTATTAAAGGAGACAATTTTTACATCAATTTTATGTAACTTGATATCAAATTCATCTACTAATGTTATGTTTATCCAAAAAGAATCCATCAAATCTAAAGAGAATATTTCAATATAATAAATTTCTATTTGCTGAGTAAGCATTCTAACTAAAAGACTTGTTTTATATCTTCTAATATTGCCCAATTTTTTTTTTAAGTTTTGAAGCCCCATTTATTACCAATGGCTCAAAAGTCTAAATCCCCAAAGGTTTAAATTGTGCAGCAACATCCCTTATTTCCAGCTATAGTGCCAGTAAGATTCTTGATAAAAAAAATTTATCATCAAAGTTCTTACAAAAGTCTCATTTGATATCTCAAATTCTTGCTCCATAGATTTGAAATAGTCTTTTATTACAGCACATCTAGATATTGACCCACAAATACACTTCCCAAATTAAAACTTCATAAGCATGTTTAAGCAATTTGCAGCTCCCAATATTAATATGATGCGATCTCAGACTAAGTAATTGATTTTGTAAGTTATAGAGTGCTAAATAAATATCCATGGAACCTAAAGCAACGAAAATTTTCTCCTTCAGATTCTTATATATTTAACACAACAAAATATAGAAACATGAAATGCATCATAATTTAGAATAGAAATAAATTGAACTATAAATAAATTTTTACATGTTTAATTAATTTTATTTGAAATAAAAATGAAATGAAAAATCTATACATTTAAATTATTCCAAAAATAAATATATGGGTATCCGTAAAATCAACTTGTTGGAAAAAACTATAATATGCAAATGCAATTGATTTTATAAGTGCTTTGTAATAAGATTAGTAATTCTTTTAAATAACGCATTAGGCTTGTGAGCAAACACCTTTTTATTTTATTTTAAATAATTACCTCATTATAATTAGGCTAAAACATAAAAAATCTCCTTATAGGATTAAAACATTTAATTTTATGTCTAATTATGCATATTGATGTCATTAATAAATATTTTCAGTGACTAATTTTAAATCTTTTAAATATGACATCAAAATCATATTTTGACTGAACTTTAGGTTAAATTAAAATTATATATATATACATCTCAAAATGTTAGCAGATTCACATGAATATGAGAGAAAAAGCCACCTCTTAACACGATGAATCAAAAGAATTATAAATCAAAATTCAATTAAAATTCATCGTAGGAAGATGAATTTTATAACCTTAGGTAGTGTGATACTACTTGTTTGCTCTAACTATAGTCATAAAGTCACAAAGAGAAGCAAGAAACTTACGTTCACCAATAATAATTTGACTGGAGATGAACACCAAAATATTTGCTAGTCTAGCCTAGGCATTTATATCCCATAAAATGATGGAATCACATTGGTTTATCTTATTGGACCAAACAACCTTTGGATGGATGATCGCACCCTTTTCACAAAGGAGAGAGTAATTAACCAAAATAATATAATAATTATCTTAATTTAATAAGTCACTTAATTATAAAATTTAATTTATTAAATGGCATTAATTGTTTCATTTATCGTTTCTATTAATAGTTTCAGCAGCTTAGTTAAGTTAGATAATGCTTATGAACCATAAATGTTCCATAAATCTTAAGAAGTACCTGTCCAGTAGCCACTATGACAGGATCTCTCATCAGCTCTAGGGAAATAGGACAGCGGAAGTCATCAGGAATAAGAGGAGCTTGGTGATTTCCATCAGTAAACAGAATCCTTGGATTTGATGGAGTGCCCATCTCAGGATTCTGAGTTTGCACGTAATCCTTGATTTTCTTTAGGAGCATTGACATTTTCTCAATACTCTGCTCCGGATCTCCGCTGGCAGCTACCATCTCAAGCAAAGCTAGCGATTCCTGTGTGAGATCAGAAATTGTGCTTAACTGCAACTTTACTGCTAATCTGCCAAGAATTTCAGGATCTACATAAGCGTCGCTGGCCTTATCATATAGAAAAGCAATGTCACCATATAACTCAGAATCAGGCATGTCAACTCTCTCTTTAGCCCTTTTGAATTGAGTGTGAACAAGCTCAACCTGCGAGATAAATATTTGAATTATAAACACAGATACTGTTCAATAGTTAGTATTGCAAGCTATTTTCCAAATAGTAAATCTATTAGGATAACCCGAAATCCTACTGGAAAAAGTTTACATATATAAAAAAAATATGATGTAAATGGCCACAATCTATGCTTTGCATATTAAAACACAAATACTTATAAAAGGTGTCACATACCTGTTCTCGAACTTCATCAGATATGTCAAGTTTATCAAAAGAAATTGCATCCAGTGCTTTTTCTAATTGAGCAGTCACATCTTGGAACCATTTTGTGATTTTATCCCTCTCCAGTACCTGCAATGTATAGCAAGTTACAGCTTAAGATGGATTGCAGAAAAAGCAATATAGATACAAAAGGTACCAAAGGTGTATCAAAGCTTAATCTTTTCCACATCAATAAAGACACTGTGATACTAACCAAACACAAATAATAGGTTGTTTTATATACCCCACTGGCTGAGGAATCCAATACATAGCACACAATTCTTATGTATTTACATATCTCACACCTAAAGTTTCATATTTATACACTTAGCATTCAAATGTTTAATCTCTCATAAAAAATAGCACTACCATCACTTTTTAAGAGTACAATACATCTTTTCATGTATAGGTTTAAAAGACCAAAGTGACATAAGTAAATATGAAATTTTAGGTGTGAGATAAGTAAATACATAAGAATGGTGTGCTGCGTACATAAACTCCCAATAAACAAATAATGCACTTGTGCTAGCACTATTGATTGTATGTAGAACAGTAGTAAGCATCTTAGTCTCATTAGCAACTTCAGCGAAAGTACTCATTACCAAATTCAACATATAATGGTGATGCAATGCAAAAACAAAGAATAGCACACAGCTAAAAATGGACCTAGAAGAATAGATCTGACGCAAAAACTATCTTTACAATTAGAAAAAGCAAATCTAACACTGACCATCTGAATGATGAACAGACAAGCAACCTGAAGAAGAAGCACTGCAGTCTACACCTAAGAAATTTTATTTTGAGTCCTGACTGATATAGATCTTTCAAGCTTTAAATCTTCAGAGAAGAGAGAGAGAGAGAGAGAGAGGTGTAGCAAGTAAATTTTTTTCCAATTTTTTTACTATTTGCTGTAAGAGCCATTCAGTGCATATAACCCACAGAAGATACATTAAAATTTACAAAAAAACGCATACTGACAAGCAGAACGTTATTGATTTCGCAATAATACATAGATGTCAAAACTTTATTTTGTCTGACTTGCTTCAGCATGCATGATAAAAGCATCCTGTGATATGTCCCCCTAAAGGGGTTTCAATCACCTGAGAATATAACAAGGCAAACTTGCAATGTAAACTGTAAAATCAAAATTCAGTCTAACGAAGTAAAAGTAGCTTTTTTCCCATGGCAATCAACAAGATTTGCTATTACAACAGTCAGATACATCAGTTTCCTGGGGAAAAAATATCAATAACTACATAAGGGAAGGAAAAGCCAAATGCAGCAATAAAAATCAATTCAAATGTATTGCAGGACCAGAATTGCAAGTTTCTATTTCATAAGCTAACAAAAAAGAATAGGAAGCTTAACAAGCATACCACTCAATTCAGGTGTATTTACATATCTAACCCCTAAATTTCATTTTTTACATACATACCACATACCTACGCATTAAAAGGTGTATTTGGCTTTTTAAAAGTTAAAATAGTTGTATTTTTTATGTGATGTGAAAGATATGGGTGGTATAAATGTAAAAAATTAAAATTTAAGAGTTGATATGTGGATACTTAAGAATTGGGAGGTATGTATCTAAATGCCCCGATGGAATAAAACAATTGGGAGGTATATTATTAAATTATGTTTAAGAATCGGTAAGAATGACCAGCGCAACAACCCAAAGAAACATAACATCAGGCTAAAAAACTGAGTAGGTGCAAAAAATAGAAAACAGACAAGACTAAAGCTCAATCCAATAAAACTAACTTCTAGAATTGAACTCTAAAGAACTGCAAATACTTGCATTGAGATAAACTGATTCCAAAATACCTCAATAGACACAAATCCAAACTCCATATACGTGAGTCAATCATCAACCATTTCACCATTTCACAGCAAAAAAATGCATGTGAAGCATTTTGATTATTTTTCTTGAAAATCAAATGTCATGCCTAAATTTACTTTAATATGTAAAACTTCATTTGATTTTTAAGTAACAAGAGAAAAAATGCCATGTTCCAAAGTCGCTCCTTTCATTAACAAGCAATAGTGTGATCACTTTTTTTTTTATTCTCGTATAATTCAAATGGTTAGATGGGATATGTAGTCTTTATTTACATTTTGATTGATCAAACATCCACATATATTGAAAAATAATGGATAGAAAAGGTGGAGTTTTCATGTAAAATAAATGAGATCTTAATCTGCCATTGGCCATAAATATCTGCAGAGCAAATCCAAAATCCACCCTTTTTTTTAAGCAAGTCCGTCTTAAAATATTCAACAATGAGAAAATATTCACAGGATCACCATGGAAAACAATATTTATATCCCTAAACTGAAAAAAAAGGCAATAACAAGATAGTATGCTCGCGAATACTTTTTCATTGAGTAAAGGAACTATTCCAATATAGTAATCACAAAAAAAGTAATAGAAAGGTGTATTTTATTGAAACAAGTTTAGAATTAATGGCTGAAAACTGAAATCTAAAATCAGATCGTTGCAAACGCACAAGAAATCGGTAAAGCATTCTTCGTATTAAGGAATTTTAAAAAAAAATCATGCATATAATGCTTGAAACATCTCCTACGCATTCTTTGTAAAACAAAATCGAAAATCTACAATCACAAATCCATCAGGCTACTCATAATAAACGCAGTCAAACTGTCTCTATTCAGGAATCAGAATCATATATCTACAAATTTAAAGAAAATCTTAGTCAACGATTACAGAGTTAAAAATAGAAAAGCACTAAAACAGCACGACAGATTTGACAAAAGTCAATAAAATTGAAGTCAAACGTATACCCAAAGCATCATATGCAGCAAAATAAAGTAATAATCACCATAAATTCCAAATCCAGTACCACCAAAACGAAATAACCACATCCATATGCAAACCAAACAGAATTCAAGCAAGCCCTAACAATTCATTCACTAAAAGATCATCCATTCAAAGAGCAAAAATCGCCATGAGCTCATCATAGTGAGAGGCTCGTCTATAAAGCTCACAGATAAGCCATCACCCTACTTCCAAAGCTTAACTTACCAGGAAGATCTTGCTCCCATCACTCCCAAACCGGAGAAGTATCCTCGCCGCATCAAGAGCATCCCGGAGCTGCACGAGGCCCCGCACCGCATCGTTCGGGATCGGTTCGCTGCTTTCCTTCAGCTCCTCGAACATCGGCGCCAGGAGCTTGACCCGCCTCGAGAGATTGCCGAACTGCTTCTTGTATGCGTTCCGGTAGTCCGATATCGCCGCGATCTCCTCCACCGCCTCCATCAGTCTCTCCACCGCCGCCTCCCCGTTACCCGACGCCTTAGGCGTCGTAGGTTTCACCTCCTCCTCCTCCATTTCCACCACTGGACCTCCAAAGCTTGCAGTCGATGGTCTCCTCCCTCCTCCCTCCTCCCTCCTCCTCCTCCTCCTCGTCCTCGGGATATTTTATTAAGTGTGGTCCGAATGCTTGCTCAGGAGTGGGTGGATCACCGAGGCACGCATCTTAAAGCTTGATGAACGAGTGGAGAAGCTCGCTGGCAAATGGTGGGCAAAAAGGATAAAAAGGCATGCATTACATTACATAAATGAATCAGTTCAGCTGGAAACCTCAATGATTAGTCAACCTAGAAATTTATTATTATTATTATTTTTATTATTATTATTATTATTATTATTATTATTATTATTTGAGAATATTTGACTGAAAATGCATGAATTAAATATATGATTTTTTTTTTCATTTTAGGGCTGTGGTGATAATTTTTTTATTTAATTAAGAAAAGTAATCCATAAAAAAATAAGAAATATTTACGTACGAAAAATGTACGAAAATTTACGTGCATTTTATGTTATTCGGATGATATAATTAGGTTACATTTTGGTTACAGGAAAAATTACAAGGAAATATAACTTAAGTGTAACCTAATTATACCCACTTACGCAATTTTTCGTACATTT
>NEWO01000039.1:1335783-1386569 GCA_003013225.1 Phalaenopsis aphrodite | reverse complement strand
AATTCCAATGGTTATTGAAATTAATTTGAGAATTCCAAAGGGTATTGAAATTAATTTGGGAATACCAAAGGGTATTGAAATTAATTTGGGAATACCAAAGGGTATTGAAATTAATTTGGGAATACCAAAGGGTATTGAAATTAATTTGGGAATTCCAAAGGGTATTGAAATTAAAATAGAGTTTTAATTAATTTGGGAATTCTAAAGAAATAAATTTAATTCCCATCATTAACTAATTTGGGAATCTTAATGAAAAAATCCCAACAATACATACATACATACATACATACATAGAGCTCTAAGTCTTGACATATCTAACACCGAAATGTTAATGTTTACATGCAAAATCGGCATGTTCATTTTGAAAGCCTGCACATAAAACTCAGATAATTTAGCCCTATAAATTAACTTGTAGAAATCAGCTATGCATTAGCATGCAGATGATTAACGAAAGGCTTTTTTAATCTATTATAGTTATACTATAATACTATAAAAAAAATTTTATTAATTTCTAGTACAAATTTATACAATTTAACTTAAGGGAATGAAATGTTTAAATGTTGATGATTTCCATCTAGCTTTATATTTCTAACTAATATTTTAATTTCTATAATGAATGAAATGGTTATTGTGTCATCTCTAAGAATTCATAGTGAGCAATTTGTATTTTCTTCCTTGAAATGGTGATGTAGGAGTCCTGAGTTTAAGTTTTTTGATGTGATTCAACATTAATTTTGAAGTGGTGATGTTTTTCAATCTAGAAAATTATTTTGTTAGAATTTGTGTGATCTAGTTGTGCGAATGCAGGCTAGTGGAACAATCATGTTAACTTACGCTGAATTGGGAGAATAGGGATATTAACTTTAGGTGAATGCAATCTTGAAGTGAATTACAAGATCGTGGGATAATTGATTGATTTACAGAACTGAACCTATTTGATTACCAAACCTTCTTAGAAGTTCGGGAAGGGAAGATGTTTTTTAGGATAGAGAACCTCACAACATTTTCACTTAGTTAACTTATATTAGGGTTTTTGTAAAATTAGGTATATAAACTTTAAAATCAACTAATTTTATATCTTTGGGGTAGATTCAAAAGCAATACACTAGAACTTTTCCCAGATTTTGAGATTTCACTTGTTTTTGATGAGATTGATACATAAACTTAGTTTTGAATGTTATTTGGATGACAAATATACTTGTGTGTTTCACTGTGCTTCACAATACTTGTGTGTATCAGTTATCATCAATAGTGAAAATGATGACATAATCAAAACACCACGAAGCACTTATGGCAACTCAAATATTCTCAAAATATTAATTTTTGAAACTTATAAAATTATGTTTTTCAAAGCTACCTGCTTCAACATCACCCAAAAATTAGAGGGCAATTGATGTGGCATTAATGAATTTTTACCAATCATGAATCTCAATGCATTTTTTGATAAGAAATCTTTCAAATTCAAATTCGAGATCTTACAGGCTTCTATTTCAATAAATGTATAGTTATACCGACTGTCTCAATAAGACAAACCTAATGATACTAAAATTGGTTCAATTTGAGTTTAATCAAGCCCATACTAAGCAATTATAAAGCATTTGGAGGCATTGAATTGTCAATCAAATGGTCAAATGAACTTGAAATTTAACATATTTATAATCAAATCGAGCATCTTGATGAGAAAAATCTAACGATCTTTTGATCACTAAATTCTTAGATCATTAAGGCACTTAAATCATTAAAAAATCTATTTATTATCAAGGGGGGTCAATATGGATTGTTCGATCGAGTGGTTAAAGAAGTTATGCACCAAAGGATTGAAATGTCCTTCCCCAAAAGGTTATAAATAAACTGCCTCACTTCACTTAAGGAGGTTAGGAGGGGATAAAAAAAGGAGAAAGAGATGGAAAATTTTATATCATATTATAGAGAGAAGACTTGACAGTAACCACCGGTCTCCGTAGTGACATTAATCATCACTGTCTATCATCATCTACTGCCACAAACCAGCAACCTTTGGTGACCTATGTCTACAACAGTTGAAGCCAAAGTATGGCTTTTATGGTTAACTATTGATATTGTAACCACCAACTACAGCTTTTATGACCAACTATTATTCTTTTTGCAACAACCAGCTACGTTCTTTTGTGGTTAACTACTACTGTTACAGCTTTCAACTATAGCATATGTGATCAACTATCACTATCACAACCAACTACAGTATTTATTACCAAATATTGTCTTATAACAACCAACAACAATATTTATAGCCAACTACTATTTTTACAGCTTCCAGTAATGATTTTTGTGGCCAAGTAATTCGGCTATTGCAACCATCAATTGTAGCCCTTATGACTAATTACTGTCTTCATAGCAATCAACTATGATTTTTATAACCAACTACTTCTGTCACAGCTTCTAACTACGGCTTTTGTGGCCAACAACCACTATTGCAAATATCGATTACAATGGTTATGGCCAAATACTGTATTTATAGCAATAAACTAAGATTGTTGTGGCTATCTACACCATTACAGGTTCCATTAAAGACCTTTATGGCCAACGATTACTATTGCAACAATCGGCCGCAACCTTTATGACCAATTATGATTTTATAACTATCAATTCTAACATTTGTGGACAATTATTACTATTATAGCCAATAACAATATTTTTAATATCCTAATTATGACTATTATAGCTAAACTACTATTATACATTTAAGATTATTAGCTTTATAATTTCATCTTCTCTAATGTATGAGAAGAATGAACATATGTACTTATAATTATAAAATAGATTGTTTTGACTGGGTTAAGCCCCGTGATTATTTCTTCTTAAAGGATTTTTTCGCATAAAAATTATGGTGTCTTTTCCTACAACTTTTTTTTTATTTGTGTGTGCAAGATCTTCATATAATACTAAGATATTAAATCATCATTCTACCTCTGCAATTTTTTAGCACACAATAATTATCATTCTAAAAATAAGTTATAATCATAAAACAAATCATATTTTCTTTTAATTCAAATATATGAAAACATTTAACTAAAATAAATTATAACTAAAATTAAACTAAATAATAAACAATGATAAAGATTAATCCACTACAAAATTAGCTAATTCTTTGTCAACCACTTAATTAGAGAAGATGGAATGAGTTTGCTATAATAATAATGAAAATGAAGGGGAGGCAGTCAATAGCGAAGAAAAACAAGACAAAAAAAAAAAACAAAAAAGAGGAAGCGATTGAAAAAAAAGCTAACTATTGAAGGAGAAAGACAAGAATGAAGAGCTTATCAATGATGGCTTTTGATTAAGAGAAAGATCTAGCCCTCACTCTCCTTAAATCAAGACCCCATGATGCTTCGAAATTTGAAGTCTTACACATAAAAGTTTAAATTTAAATAAAAATCTTCCTCAAAACTCTCATTCAACAAAGTTTGAACTACTCAGAGATCCTTGTCATTGCCATTTGATTGCCTTCTAATGTTCAAAATATTTGTCAGAATAAAATCATGCAATTTGAGCATCATGCTTTTAGTAGCTCTCTTACGAGCCATGATTAGAATTTGTTAAAAATGAAAAATATGGATTGATGTTTTGCTATAAATTTTGATATTTGATTGAGAATTTGAAAAAAAAAATGATAATAATACAATGAAAACCGAATTGGTCAATAAAATATCTCAACGGCTAACTTGTCCTCCAATGCATTCAAATATGAGTGGCAGTACATGACCGTTAGCATGGCAAAGACCAGACTGAACTCTCTGCAATCCATGAAAATTGCAAGCTTTCCTTTCAATCTCAAGAAACTGGCCAAGAGAAGCAGAACCGTCTCCTTTCTCGGACTCCATCTTCGGCTTACCACAGAGCGAAAACCAAGCCCTGCTCTTCCCTTTCCTCTCTGTCAGACTTACATGTCTTCTGCCCCTCCTTCCCGATCTTCTCATCGCTTCCAATGCGCTTCCTCCGAGTCCCATCAAGCTGCCAAGCGCAACGTTTCTCTCCTGGGATAGAGATCCGAATGACTGCAAAGTATAAAAATGATATGAAATTAATGTGATTTTTTTTAATGGCTCGTTGAGTTTCTCTGACCTCTGAGGCAGAATCTGATGAAGTGAGTGAAGTTGTTGTTGGGGAGCCAGTGCTTGCGGAGCTGAAGGACACGGAGTCAAGAAGATCAAAGTTTCTTATCAGGCCAAGCCTCAAACTCAGAGGCTGAAGACCAAGAGGCCACCCCTCCTGCAATATTGCAATATTTATCACCAAATCACACAAATTGATGAAATTTTCTTACAAACTAATAAGAGATTTTTCCAAGTATTCATCACCTGTTGATCCATTTGACTGAGCTTTACTGGTCATGAATCGAATTCAGCAATATTTAAGCATTCCACATTTCCTCTTAATCATCAGCAAAAGAGGAGGAAGGAAAAGAAATCATTAGACAGGGGAGAGGAGACCAGTCATCTTAAAGAGAAAAAGGGGAAAGGAAAAGGAAGAAGATGACAGAGAAAGTGAGTACATTAAATGTTGTGCAAGTCCTTGTGACTCTCCTTCCTTATTTCAATGTCCTGTCTGAATTTTCATGATGATAAGCAGGCAGCAACAGTGAGCATCCAATACTGACATATGGGTGCTGATATAAGTGATTATAGCGGTCAATGTTTAGAGTTTGGACCAGAAAACAATATGCTGCCAAACTGCGCCTAAATGATATTTTAGCATTAATATCAATTTTGCTCAAGAGATTACAGGGGAATGTCTTCCAGAAAACAAAATTACAAGTATGGCACAAACTATATAGAATGCTCTGAGAGGGAAAAGGATAGTACAGGAGCAACGAAGGCATGAGCCTGTTTATATGGTGAAAAGATGAAAGGAGTGATAGCTGGCTATTGGTACTGCGGTCCCTTGGTTGTCTAATGATGGGGAAGAATGGAAGGGTCCGATAAAGGATCGCACTAGCAGTAGCATTGCCTTTTCTTTTTCTTTCCTTCTGAGAAAAAGAAAGCGCCTGCTGGGTTGTTTTTATGATTTTGAACAGCATTTGGGTGGTCCAATTCTATGCTTATATAAATAGCAAGATATACTGGTGTATTTGAGGAGGGATTATTGCGTACGGACACCGCATGCAGTCTGCATGAGGTGTTCGATCTTGGCCGTAGATCACGGAAATCTACGGTCAGGATTATTTCCGTTTTTTTTAAAAGATAAAAAATTTTAGGTGGGGCCCACCGAAATACATCAGAACCGTAAATCAGGTGATTTACGGTCCGGATCGGACACCGCACGCAAGCTGCGTGCGATGTCCGATCCGTATGGAATAATTTTTAGTATTTGAGAGATATTTTTGTATTGGTTGCAATTAGGCCCTACATCTTTTAAAAAATCACGAGGAATTACAGTGGGACCCACTAACCATTCTATTCGCTAGACTCCGGACGCAATATGTGGCAAGTATTCTCAATTTATGTAAGCCAAAAAGAAGATTCTCAATTCTACAAGTTTTAACAAATTAGGTTGGAAAAGCACCATGTCTTTATAGCTCAAGTTTAGGACTCTGTCGTTGTTGCGACCGTCTCAAGTGTCTGGAATTATCAATGGGAAACCGATGGTATGATGACACAGACATTACTTCAAAGATTTTAAATAGTCCAAAAACATTACTTTGAAAGGTAAGAGCCACTAAGCATCAACATTTCTAATCCATATCCATCTCACTTATATAAATATTTTTTTGTAAAGAAACCTAAAATAAGATATGATACATTTTCTTGGTACCTATTTTGAATCATTCATCTTCTTTTCTATAGAAATTATCTTATGTCAGTTATTTAGTTTAAACGAGTATTCTCTCAGCGGATGCAATATTCTCTAGTATGTGAGGAGTCTCATGACTAGCTAGCTTTAAATTTTGTATATTCATCTTCTAAGTTTAACAATTAATGATCTTAAAATAATTGAAAGAGTCACTACAAAAAAGAAATTAAACGATTACACTTATGAATTTATTTTTTTTCCTTTTTGTCTTGCCATTTATACATATTTTCTTTTCTTTGACCTTCTTTTAATAAAAAATTTAAACTTGAATAGTTAATTAAAAATAAATGAAATTTATCAATAATCAATGAATACTCATACTTTTAAACTATAATAATATAACTAAAGAAAAATAAATACGTGTTAGTTAAATATGTTTAGTTAATATACAAGAAACAATCAACATTTTAATATTCAATTATGATCATTTGATAATATTAGAACATTAAGCTATCCGACAAATCCAATCAAATGATAATGTTTGGCAGGGAAACTCAAGGCCGGGCGGACAGCCTGAGGTTGACCAACCAAAAACACACATGACCGACTCAAAACAGGCAATCATGTATGACAAAAAATGTAAAGACCTGTAAAACTTCAACCAACTAACTAGAGCTTAATTTTCCAGTCAGTCGGTCATCTTAATCAGTCGTCGACAAAGGGCCAGCTGGCCATCTATGGAAATCAGTCGGCCAACCTAGGACTAAGACTAACTGACCAGCCATTATGGTCAGCTGTCGCCTCTCAAATAATCGCCAAACCACCTAAGACCACCCGACCGACCATTATTAGTCAACCACCCAAATCCAATTGACTATGACGTTTAAGCTTGAACATCTTCCAACTACAAAAGTCGTCCAACATCTAAGTGAAGTGGCTAATCGACGCCATCTCGACTAGTTGAAAGGAATATGTCAGGTGAAGAATCCTAAGATATCAAAATATGCCAAAAGCTGTTACGAATACTAAAATACCATAATATCTTGTAACGCTCTCATTAAAATAGGGGTAGAGATGTTTCTATCTTAGTATTTATCGATCTTCTATAAATAGGGGATTCAATACTTGTAAGGGGGACATTTTGGCTCTTCATTCTCGACCCATACTTTAAATGCAGTCCTCCCTCTTTCTCATCTCTCTAAATGACTTTGCTTGTTGATGCTTCATGTTCAAAATACAAAAGGTACTTTAGAATATAATGTAATGTAATAGTAAATTTTAAAATTTATATACCTTATTTGGGTAGTCATTTGTAAATATTATGCAAATTGTCTCCCTCTTAATAGGAACCTTGTTCGCCTCCTTGAGCCCCAAAAATTCAGCTCCATTTGGTTCCTCTTTCTTTTCTTATGAAGTATATGTAGGTGTCTTTGATGCCTCCCCAGTATCCTCTTCTTCAACTTTAATATATTCTAGCTTGGCTATGGTGACTTTAGTTTTGCTATCCTCAATTGGAAATTATGTGTAAGAGAATTCCAATTTCTTCTTCTTTTGGCTTTGCCTTGATTTTACTTACCATACCATACTGCTCAAATAAGATTTGTATAATGGTCTTCTTTTATGCTTTCTCTCTATATTTGACAATATTTTTTCTAGTTGGTTAATTTTATTTTGTGAATCATTTATTCAGTTATCATGGCTGATAAGTAATTGGAGAAGTTCATCAAATTCTATTCCTGATTAATGTTCAACTGGAGTTGGAGTTGGAGATGGGGGTTGAAATGGAGTGTGAGAAGTAGATGGTGCAGCATTCTCTGCAACTGACAGTGCAAGGGATGTGTATTCACTGGAGATGTTAAAATCATCTGTCAAAGGGCTAGATGTTAGGCTCCCTAACTTGTGGGCTATTGGAGAAAAAAGTAATTTTTCGTCACTAGTTAGCTCAATAAAGAATCAAAGAGACGCAACAAATAAAACAATAAATTATCTGGTGATGTAGGAAAATATAATATCACTCAAATGTTTTTTTTTGGTAGAAAGGTTCCAAATTTCTATTGCTTGTATGATGATAGTCCTGAGAAAATAATATCCACCATCTTTGTACTATGTGACCTCATTTTAGACCACCTAAGCATTTGAGGCCTTGCTTCAGGTGATGCTGGAGTAAGGATGGATCTGTGCTCATAAAATCAAAGTTATTAAAAAGTAAAATTCATCAGGACACTTGCCTGAAAAAAGTGAAAAGATTGTTGTTATTGTCAGCCAAATGAACCGCTGACAAGAAAACAAAGTCATTCTTGTATCCAAGGGTATGATTCTGCCTTATTTTTCAGACAATGACATCAATTTGCTCAACCATAAAATTACAAATAACAGCTGGCCAGTTGAAGGAAGATAAACTATATGCATTATCCTCAAAACTATGCAAGCCACTTAGGACATTATACTTGCTCTAGGGAATAAATAATTTTGTCAACAAAAACTTTATATACAACTCTACAAATGTTACCGAACATTGTCCTGAAACAACTATCAGCAAGTCATTCTTAATTTTTTGAGTGAAATTTATAGTTGATATGGAAAATTTATCCAAATGAACTGTTTCTCCACAATTAGGCATGCCAATTAGCAGTGTCACATTGTCTGAATCGAAGCTTAAGGTCTTGCCACCTAATCTAAAAACCTTATAATCAGTGTCCAAAAATTTCAAAGTTTAAAGAGATAATGAATTTTCTTGTTGGTAAGATGGCATGTGCAAGAATTGAATAAAATGAATATCTTTCAGAATAGTTTTAGTTTCCTCATTAAGTTAACCAAATACTGCATCACGAACAGATCTAACAACCGAGGGTCTCCATATGCATGTCAATACTCTTATGTTCATGATACTTCAAGAGTAATACATAGTAAGAGAATAGACTTTAGTGGAAAAAATCTAATCTAACAAAGTCTTTTTTCAATCAAATAAATTGAAAAATATAATTATAATATCAGCAAAAAAAAACAACAATCATGACACTAGAATTAACACCAAGATATCACCAGAATAACACTAAAATATCACAATAATATCACTAATACCACCACAATACCACCAATAAATCATCAGCATACCACCAGAATAATACTACCAACAAATCATCAGCATACCACCAGAATAATACTACCAACAAATTACCGATAAATTATTATTATTATTTTTTGGATGTATGGTGACAGTCTTGGAAGGGGAAAAAATTTGCGTACATAAGACGTACGAAGCGCTGCGTACATAATGAAGGGTATATTCGTGTTATATCAGCATTATATTCGCATTATATCCCATGTAACCTCCATATAACTTCCATGTAACCTACAAATATGTGCAAACAGAAGCGCAGAACTTATTTATAAGGTAGGTTATATGGATGTTACATTGAGGTTACAGACCATATAACGCAGATATAATGAATATAACCTCCAATTATATATGCAAAGCTGTCATAATCCCTTTTATTGATCTCATTTATTTTTAAACTTCAGTCTGTCATAATCCCTTCCAGTCAGTTCTTTAAATCTTTTAACTATATTTTGTCAACATTCCTTATTGAAATAGGTGGTTGGCCTATTTCTGATCTCAATCTCGGTGATGCAGATGTCGCAGAAAATATTTGTAACTTACTTATCTCACATCGCAGAGGGACCACCTTCATTTGTCTTAGTCATTGTGGAACTATATGAAGAATTACATATTGTATAAAAAAAATTCATTGTGTAACTCAACATGCATAAGAAAATTATCCAAATGCATCAACAAGAGATGAAAGACATGGACATCTTAAAAAAAAACCTGCATCCACAAAATGAATATACGTGCACAACAAATACAACTGAAGTTATAGAAAATTCTCCAAATGAACCAACAACAGTGTCGAAATTTGCTCATAAAAGAAAAATAAAAAATAATAACACAAATGAATTATGTGGTTCGGTCAAAGACTTACATCCACAGTAAGACATCGAACATGTTTTATTATGCAGTTGTGTAAGGTTACATGGCTATAATTCTCAATGGAGAACACTATAACTCAAGTACATGTATAACAACAAAACCATAGACATCTTTCATATACATAGTTATGATTCTCAATACACATCTTATATTTGATACAAATTGTGTGACAATAAATCAATACACATCATATTTGATATAAACCTCTCATATATGTCGTGGAATCCAATTGCACTAGAAGCAACTGCCAAATTAATATGCATTTTCATTATCTAAGATGCTCATATCTACAGTCATCATAATCTCCATAATGAGTGTTCACATAAAAGACCAACGCAAACTGAAGCTCTAAAGACCAATATAACTCATAGCTCCAAAATATAAGCATTATATCTCATCTCTACCATCGACATCAAAGGAAGCCCCTAAACCCCATCAACACAAAAATGAAAGTGAGAGAATTCATTGCTAACTAAAGAGTGGAATGTATGTAAGTGCATTGCATATAAATTTGCCATTATACAACTGAGCAACATTCAAACAAATGCCCCATGATATATCCTCTAACTAAAGAGTTGAATGTATGTAAATGCATTGCAAATAAATTCCCCAATAAATTCATCATTATATGCTAACAATGATTGGTATTTACATTGCAAATTGAAGTTGCAAATATTGTTTCTTCTCCGCAAATAATAAGAATTCAAAATATTTCCATCGGTTGCAAACAAAAAAAGGCCCTAAGCATTCAAAAACTCTTCGCTACTAACAGCAACACAGGAACAGGAAAAATTTTTCCAAATGACCTCATAGCGCATTGAAGCCCATTCCAACATTTTGAACTAGCTGAGTTTCAACATTTAGAACCAAAGTTTTAACACAAGAACGAGAAGAACAATATGACAGGTGCAGTGGAACATAGATCCAATGCATTCAAGGGATTTGCTCATCTGTCATTCTTGCAATATTACTAGAAAAAAATCACAGTGCACTGGAACACAGATCCAATGCGTTCAATGCATTCACAAATAATCCAACAAAGGCATCATAAAAAAAACCCTCAAGAAAACTAAATCTTGCAAAAAAATTTAAGACAATCGAATCGAGTCATAAAACAAACATGAGAAGATCGAGCCATAAAACCAACCAGAGAAGATCGAGTTATAAAACCAACCAGAAAGCATAATGGCACATAGATCTTACCAGAGGAACGATCGAGAATCGATGTTTACGAAGAAGAATATCGAGGAGAGCACGAGAGAGATCTCACAAGGGCACCGTAGAACAAAATAATATATGCGCTTGTCGTCATTTTGGTAATGCCCCCAAACACCTTTTCCAAACAGCAAGTCGTATAAGCTGCCCCAAAGGGGCCTAAGTTTTCAGTATGCAAAATTATCTCCCTGGGAGAAGTGCATTTTTTGTTCGGGCATCTGAAGTGCCTCTACGTGCGGTGAATGTTATTTCTGAGTTATTTTCAAATTATTTCTGGATTATTTTTAATAATCTCGAAATAATCCAGAAATAAACTGGGCGGTCTTTATTCAATAATCCCAAACCATAAATAATCAAAAATAAATACAGCGGTTATTTCTTTCGGGATTATTGTCCGGACAGAAAAATAAATACAGTTGCTAGAAATATGCATTTTTAAGGTGACGAAAATGAGCTCCACCGCTGACTTGCCGGACCTAAAGCGAAGAGGAGAGAGCGGGATGAAGATCGTGAGGAAGAAGAAGGACGACAGTGGAAAGAAGAGGCCTCTATCGAATATGATATCGTCAAAACCTAATCTCCCGTTCGAATCCGCAGAGGAGGAAACCGGACATCTGAATCATCATTGTACAGATACTCCAGCTTCAGACCCCGATTCCAAGCAGCTCGCCGATTCCTTTGAGTACGAGGGCATCCAGCTTACCGAGGTTGACATGAATAGAAGCAATTTTCTTGTCTTTTTCTTTTTTTGTTTTGTTTAATTATTGTTTCTATGAGAGCCTGTAGTATTTCCTCGTTATTTTTTTATTTGATTGAAGAGTGGAAGATATCGTGAAGCTCTTACAGAGTGGGAGACCGCCATTGTTCTGATGCCCGAGAAGCAAAGTTGCACGAGCAGAAGGCACAAGTACTATTTGAGATGGGGGATACATTGAATGCTTTAAAGGCTGCAGCTCGTACGTAAATACTTACTTTGGTTTAGGGTGATTATTTTCTTTTTTTAATGACAATAAAATGGATGGAGATTAAGTTGGTTTTGATTATGTTGTTTCCTTTATGTGGAAGTGTGGTAAGAATATATCTATATATTTTACTTGATTGGTCTGAGTTGGCATCAATGTTCACAAAGATCATGATTTTACCTGGTTGAAGGTAAAGATCATGAGATGAAAACCACATAAAACCTTTCACTATTCAGAAGATAGTGAGATATACAATTCTTCTAGCTAAGCTAAGGCTTACAAGTGAGCTAAAAACATTGCATATGGATGCAAGAAGCCCAATTTAAAGTAAAAACAAAGCAATATCTAACAATCGATCCGATCAATTTATATCCATATATATCGAAGAGATACTATTATAGATTCCGAAACATTCCATATCTAACATCAACTGCATTTCGAGCTATTGTTAAATGTAAAATTCTTATGGAGGTTGTTGGATCCTGATTTGTCCACGAATCTATACCACCAAGGAAAAAGTCTAAATAACTCTGAATTAAGGAAATAGGGAAAGAAAAAAAATGGAAAAAGACGGGCTTTCTTAATATTAGGGGGAATCTCTTCAAATTACAGTAGCCACTCCTATTTTTATGGGAGTTAGTTTACAACCTTTGCAAAGTCTATATTTGTTGCTAATAACAAGAAACTTTATATTTGTTGCAAAGTACTAAAGCGATTCAGCTCATATTCACACAACCCGCAAAAGTGGGCACGAGATGATCCATTTTAAAGCATGCAATGAGCTTAGTTATCAACTAACTCACATTTACACAAACCACAAAAAAGGGCATGAGATAATCCATTTAAAGCCTGCAACGATATGTCAAGCAAAACACCAAGACAATACTTGTTAGAATACTTATTAGAACAAAGGTCGTCTCACCAGTAATATAAACTTGCACTAAGCAAAGTCCTGTGTTTAGCTTTGACTAACACATGTCTCGTGAACATGGAAAGTAACCCCCTGTAGCTGAAATGCAAGAGTGAGCACTGAAAATTTTGGAAAAACTTGTAGCAGCCATCCAAAAAGTTCTATGGCAATACATTACTCGCAAATAGAGGCTTGGCCAGGTTAACTTCGGTCACAACAAAACAAACCTGTCTAAGGGAGTCATTTAAAAAGTATCCGCATGATTAGATTCAAACCAAAACTGAAAAAATAACCAGTTTGTTCATAAAGAAAAAACAAATCAAAATATCCAACAAATACAAACAGAAACACCTGAAAAACTGCATAAAAAAGGCACGCAGTGTTTTTACTAACAGAGATAAAATGTTTGATTTCAAATTCAGCAACTGTAAAGTTGAACAAGCTCAGACCCTGAAACCTCAGCTATTTTTTCTGCCCCTAGCCTTTTCAAATTTTCGTCTCTTTGAACGAACATGAGGTTTTGTGTGGCTGTGCAGAACACCAGGTGCAGGTCCAAAGTGTTTTAACAGCTTCCCTAGCATTCTTAGGGCCCCGTAAAAGAACATGTGAACCGTATACCATCATTTATGATGTCAGTAATTAAGTATAAATATGTAACACATCATCACTTGATATATGTAGTAGAAACATTTGTGGCGTAATGCGGCATGCATGAAAACGCCAAACTTCTGAGAGACTGCACTATCAATTGCATCTAAACATAACTAATTTTAAAATGCCCCGACATTTAACATCAACATGTAAACGAAGGAAAAAAACCATTGAATCGCCTTTCAAGGAGAACAAAATACAACATTAATATAGATCCAGAATTAAATCAAGGCCAACTCAGATGCAACTGATAAAACAAAGGATTCCATAGAAACATAATGCATTGCGCTACACACTTGCCAGATTTGATTCTTAGAAGGTGAATCAAATATTAGTCATTATTAAATATATCGCATAAGGGGCAGGAATGATGGTAATCCAAAAGAGAAAAATACACTGTTAAAATTATTTTAATCAAGATATGAGAACCTGCTGATTCAAAATGGCAGCTTCATTATTTTTTTATCTTTTTAATAATTTTGGCCTACAATAGCTTCAAATACTCTCAAGAGTAATTCAAAATTCTACAATCACAAACTTCCTAGACACCAGACCTTCACATCACATTAATCTCCCCTGTTCCAGTAACACCACTTGTCCCTGAATAAATCTGAATTTAGTTATCATCCCTCCAAACACCTTCCCATAACACCAGCCCAGCTGGTAACACCCTCTTTCCACACTATAAATCCAAACTCCCCTACCTCCTCAAAAACAATTTTCCCGCCAATGTCGTTATCAGTCCCAGTGTCATAATAATTCCAAGTCACATCCCTGACACCCAACCCTTCAAGGAAAGATTCCACCTTCCCAACATCCATATCTACCCCCTTCCTTCCCAACATCCATATCTACCCCCTTCTTTCCCAACATCCATAAGATCTATCCCTACTGCTATCCCCATTCATCCTTCACACTCTACTAGTCATACCACAAAAAAACATCAGCGACGAGGGCTTCAACCAAGGTGTCTATGGTGTAATGTGGGTGCACAAAAATTAGGATGTCTTGGAAATGTCTCAAATGGAAATAATAAAGATGGCTGACTGAGGGAGGGCATCAACTTCTAGGGATGACAAGAAGGTGAATTCAATAGTGGCGAAAAGAACATAGCTTCAAAGTAAACAATGGTTTTCGGGTATATACTTCAGACGCTGATCTTTCAATGTATCTCAAATGGTAATGAGGATGTGTCTCTTGTGCCAAGAGAGGACAATGATTGCTTGTGATATCCTAGATTGATTGAAGCAATTTCACTAAGGAAATCGTTGAAAGAACGATTTCTCACAATCATCTCCATCGTCTTTTATAAAGATGCCCTTTCAATATCCACCACACTACTATCTATGGCATTCTCACCCTAATGGTCAACTTTGAGTTTAGCATTGGAAATTTCTTGCCTTTTACTTTCAATTGATATTTAAGTTTTTATTTTCCTTCATAGTGAGCAGAAAATAGAGATAAACGTGTATTTAGAAGGAAACAATAGCGATAAAGAAGTCCATAAAAGAGGATGAGCATTACTGTTCATGATCTTCCAATGACATGGGGAACATCAAAATAAATGGGAAATTTTACATACGTTCCACCCAATTCAAATGCATTTACATATCTAACCCCTAAACTTTTATTATTTACATTAACTCCGGCCAAATCATTCATTTGACATCATAAATATCACTATTTTAACTTTTAAAAATTGAAATGCACCTTTTCATGCATAAGTAAGGTGGCATATATGTAAGGAATAGATATTTAGGTTTCGATATGTAATTAAATAGGAAATGAGTGTTAAGTAAATTTTCCAAATAAATATGTGCAGGACAGTAAAATACCTGTTTTTATCAATAAATAAAGAATATAATGCTTTTGTAGATTGAGCTTTGTTTTCTATAACAGTAGCATAAAACAGCTTGTTAACAATTTAGAGATGTGTACTAAGATCGAAAATGATGAGAATCATGCAATCAAAACAATGTAAAAAAGTGTGCTTCACAAGATATCTTCATCCAATAGGTTTTACATTTCCTATTCAGAAATATATTTGTCATATTATTGATATATTTTGAGATCACAATGAACAAAAAAATTTAATTTAAATATTTTTTAGTAATTATTAGTTAACATCAACACCCGCATATCATTAACAAATCGAAGTCTTGCATATGAATCATGCTTCAGGGCCACAAAAATATTAAAGAGCACAAACAGAAAGTATTACTTATAGCTAATAAGACTGCTAGTTAGGACCAATCAGAATTCATAAATTGAAATCAAGAACACTGGCTGCATCAAAGTTCTTCATTATCTTCTCATCTTAAAGTCTTCCTCTAGAATAAAATTTAGTGATGATAACATGATCATTTGATTGAAGATGAACTTAAAATTTTAAATTTTATTTTGATATTACTAAGAAATTAAAATATTACATTCATCTGAAAAGAAATTTAAAATTTTGAATCCATTTCAAATACATTTTCATTGGTATATACCAAAATTCTCCTACTTGATCTTCCCTGAGGAAGACAAAACATGAGACGAGACTGGAATTAAAAAAAAAAACACTGAAATTAATGGGGGCATTTACATGCATCCTACACAATTCTTGTGTATTTACATATCCAACACCAGAACATTACTTTTTTTTACATTCATACTGCTCAAATCTTCCCATATCACAACAAAAATATCAACTTTCCAAAGTTTGAAATACACCTTTGGTTAAAGGTGATGTCTGTGTAAAATTTAAAGTTTGGGTATTGGATATGCAAATTGATAGGTATTGAGTGGATGGATGTAAATCTTCAAATTAAATATGCGTTCAATCAATTGGGAGTCCATAAATAATTATACACAATAATCATATAACAACTCCTGATTGATTAAGTTCACAATACCTTCATCTTCTTAATCAGCACCAAATGATTTCTGCTTCCTCACCCCACATCTGAAATCAATCAATGGTAACCTCTAGAAGTTCTAGATTGATAAAGTTCCAACCTTCCCTTAGCCTCTGGTAAAATAAGCTCCAATTCGGGATCTTGAATTGCAGAACACTGCTTCGAAGCCCATTCCAGCACAGTGAGGACCTCCTCCATGGCCAACTCCTCGCTTTCGGGAACATGGAGAGCAATGTAGCTCAGCAGCACGAGAGCTGCAATCTGCACCATCTGTTCACCAAAATAGACCAGTTGGACTAGGTGTTTGACTCCTCCAGCATTGATAATGGCTTTGGAATGGTCAACGTGGAGGTAATTATCAGTGCAGGCAAACTTGGCAAGAGCAATGGCTGCTTCGCGCATCACAACACCTTCTTTCTCGTCCAGCAGCCACACTAATGGCCCAATGATGCGTTTCTCGGTGGCTCTAAATGTTCTCGACAAGCAACCAATGGCGGTGATGCAGGGTACTAGAAGATCATTGTATTCCCCCTTCTCGATGACGCGGAGCAGCTGGTCGACGATGGAACGAGCGGTGGGGGAGGTGGGTTTGAAGGCGGAATGGCGGAGAACAGCGTCTCCTTCGGCCACGCGGGCGATTTCCATGAGAGCCATGGCAGAATTGTATCGTACATCATCTTCCCCCTTCTCAAGAAGAACGGCGAAGCAGAGAAGGGCTTTTGATTCTGTTATGATTTTACAGATGGCAGAATTTCCCCTAGCAAGGTGCCATAATGCTCGGGCGGCCATGGCTTTCATGTAGGATTTGGTCCCCGGGCCCTCGAATTCTCTCCCCCTGGTATTGGACCCAGTGAGGGGGGTATGAGGCTGCCGGACATTGAGGGAATGATGGTCGGAGCTGTTTCCTTTGACGCCCTGCATCTGGTTCTTTCTGACCTGGCTGTCCATCGGATGACGAACTAGGGCTTGCTCCGACAACTCCTTGGACGGATCGGCGGCGATATTAGCCATGACGACAGAGTGAATTGAGGTGACTTTTGGAGGAATCGTGTACTTGGAGTGCTCTTCGACTGTCTCGAAGGCGAGATGGCCGACGAGGAGGCGGACGACGTTGTTCTGTGCGAAGACATCCTGACATTTCGGGTGATTAGCGGCGAGCTCGGAGACGGCCCATGCGACCATGGCCTGAACCCTCATAGGGCTCTCCTTAAGCACCTTTGCGAACACAGAACAAACTCCGGCGAGAATCATCTGCTCCACGCTCTCCGGATCTCGGCCGAGAAGACCGAGAGCACGAGCTGCGTTCTCCTGTCCCTCAACCCGGCCCTCTTTCACAAGGCGGAGAAGATGGCTGACGCCATCTTCTTCAATAATAAGCCTCCCGAACCTTTCGTTGTCTCGCGCAAGTGAAACAAGGCTGGCTGCAGCGTCGGCGCGGGCTTCCAGGTTACCAGTATGCAGGGTTGCGATCTGCTCCCATATTAAGAACAGGATGGGTTCGTTCTGAGCGATTGGGGGAAGCCCCAGGTGCATATCGCCGTCCTCATCGCCGGCGGCGGATACCCTAAGGAGCCAAGATACGTCGCCGATGGAGTTATCAAGGCCGATCAACATCTTGCGGAAGGCGCCGGCGGGTATTAGGGTGAACATTCTTTTCATGATCCCGTTGGCGCGGCATTTGGCGATGAGAGAGAGGGCTTTGTCGAGGACCAGTTCAGTGTCATCCATGATCCGACGAGCCGGACGCTCGTAGAGCTCCGCTCTCGCGGCTTGCCGGAGAAGAGCGGCGAGGCGTTCGGTCTTGGACTTTAGTTCCTGGCACTCGGTTCTGAATGAATGAGCATCGTCGGCTAGTTTCGTTACCTGGTCGGCGAGCTGGATCGGCTTCGCTAGAATCTGCATGACTCCATCGCCCATCATCTTGCCGGATCTCTTGCACTGCTGATTGCTTCCCGGTATTTGAGTTACGGACGAAGAGAGACAAGGATTTGGTGGAGGAAGACGATCGTAGCGATTGCCAGTATTTAACCTACAGACGAAGAGGGGAGGAGAGTTTGGCGGAGGAAGACGATCGTAGGGCTTGTCGGCGAATGTTCCGCGGTAGAAAGGATGGCTTTTTTCGTTATGATCGATATTTGTCTTTCTTCTGTTTTGGCAGCGAGGCGGTTTGACATTTGAGCTTTTACATGCATACCACCCAATTCGTAGTATTTGCATATTAAATCAACATTTTATATTTTTTAAATTCTACTATTCGCATCTTTTATATCATATAAAAAATGCTCCTCAAAAGGGATAAAAATGTGTCATCCAAATGTAACTATCATGGAATAAGAATGTTTATAATAAAGCATTGGGAAGTTTTAAGAAGGCTAGCATTTCTATGTTTAAATGTTCATGAAGTTTATTAGGCATGTTCCTTTTTGGATGCGTCTTTGGTTGTTTGGAATAAACTTATGGAAGGTTTTATTAAAGTAGATTTAGATGGATTTTATGAAAATTTTGCAGCAGTTGTTTGTCTCTTAGAGTTGAGTTGTGATTGTGGTTGATGCCGGTTTCATGGTTCTAAAGTTTTTTTTTTTTTTTTGAGCTGAGTTGCAATTTGAAGTGCTCAGCAACTTCTTCGTCTTGTTGAAGCTGCCTATTTTTTGCTTCTTCAAGGGTAACTGTTACTTTAAAGATGAGCATCAGAGTTTGCCTGCTTTAATTATGAGCTTTATAGCCTACTAAGCGTGGAGCGGATAGGACGGCCATAAAATTTTGTTCTGGGCAACCGTTGCTTCCGCACTTTTAGTAGTTTGAGAAGTGTTTGCAATATAAGATTAGCATACATGTCACTATTGCTGCAGACATCATTTCTGTTTTCTGTAAGAAATGGATATGGGCATTTGTGCAAATTAAATTGAGTGTACTTTCTAAAACACTCAAATTTAAAAGGAAAAATGTATCTAGGCTTTTGAGTAGCTTGATGTGTTTGAAGTTTGGATGTGGCATTGCTAACTATTATATTCCTGCTAACATCTCCACATGTGGACAATGAGCTATGCATTTTAAGCTTTTCCGTTAGGTAAATGTCTGGCAATAAGGCATTGAGATGTTGGATGCTACAGAATGTTAAAGAGTTGTTGGCATTTGCTTTGCAATTACTTATAAAGGAGTTTGAAGTTAAAGTGAATGTTACTAATAATGGATGTTTGCTATTATTGATAATACTGGTTTTGTTCTTCTTTATTAATTGATGTGTTACAGTATAACAATTGCTAGGAAATAATATAGCTATATGGATACTTCACATTACTTATGGGATACTTCTATATGGATACTTCACATTGTTTATTGATTAATTAATTCTTTATGTTGCGTCATTTCTATAGATTATTTCTTTTATTCATTTTTCCTTGAGATTCTATTGGATATGGATCAAAGTAGATTAGATTTATAAATGATGTGATGCCTTTGTATCAGACGGCCATTTGTGTTTCTTCACATTGCTTATGGTTTATGTTGTTTCACATATGCATCCTTTTAATAGTTGCAGACCTATGGGAAATTGTGGCTACATAATTCATTGTGCTCGGCAACTCCTTACTTGGTGAGATGGCTGGCCTCTTCCCACAATGGTTCTACTTAGGTTGTGTTACTTTAGCAATTTTGTAGTACAAAAAATGTAGCAGGTGCAGCGCAAGTCAAGATGTATTACTTCATCTAATTGATCTTACTTTGGTATTTCTTACTTTCAATGATATTCTTTATGAGTAGTGATGAAATGATGGTATGTTACTTACAATGAATGGGATTCACAATCCCTGGTGATATGTTATGTTATCTCACTGTTTATTCATTTCATTTTGGAAAGTTGCTTAAGCACTATGAGAAATTGGCTGGCCACACTTTTTTTAATTTGTTGCCTGAATGGGAGTGAATATGAAATTGGATGATCACCTTTCTTGCTTGGTGTAGCGGCTATGGTTTGATTTTTTTATGATGATGTATGAATACCCAACCTGCACTCATTTTATTTCCCTAAAGTATTTCTGGTAAATAAATAAGTTTTGCATTTAATTTGGCAATCTCTGTCATAGTGATGTTACAACATTATAGTGGGTTTTGTTTTTCTTTATATAAAATTAATTTGTGTATTTAATTTGCCAACTGTGGAGCAGCTTGGATGACCGCAGAATTTTTTTGTCAACAATCGTTGTCTCCATATATTGGTAAGTAAATTTTCTTTATTTTTTACCTTTTTTGACTGATATATTATCTTTTTAATAATTGCATGACGATGAGCTCCAGGTATTCAGGGAAGTCCGGGCAAGTGATGTGCCTCTGCGAAATGTCGTCATTGCTACTCACGTCACTCAGGCAACATAGTTGCAGGTAGCAGTTCTATAAGTGCCCAAGGTGGAAACACGGATCAGAGGACTGCAGCTTCTTCAGGTGGGCAGACAACCCTTCAGATTCTATGTTAATCCAATTGTACAATGATGCACGGGGTTCGACGGTGCCACAATCAGAGACCATCACTTGTGGTTTGAGTGTTTCTGAACCACTTAATGTTGCTCGGGGTTTGATCATGCACCAACCGAGCAACGGTTCTCATAAGATGTTACTTTTGTATTTTAAATTGAATGTTATAATCCTATTACTAATTGTAGTTTCAATATGTATTTTGGTTTTAATTTGGTTCCTTGAACTCTATTTTAAGTGAAGTGAGTATCAAAATTTTTTAATATTACGAAATTATAAAATTGTCACGCAATAAATAAATAAATACATATATATATATATATATATATATATATATATGTGTGTGTGTGTGTGTGTGCGCGTGTGCTTTCTGCTAATTGTGTAATAAAATAAGGGTTATAAGAAGTTCTTCACTTCGTTTTGTTCAACTCATCCTGCATATTTTCTTCTATTTGAGTTTGTTTTCTTCTTATTCTTTCTTTGAAAAGGTTTTTTTCTTTCACCTACATTTTATTGTTCCTATAATATTAAAAAAAAATATCTCATGACAAAATTTTAAAGCAAACATTTTAAAAATATACCACAACTTTTCAAATATAGGTAAATTTATAGAAATATAAAAATTAAAATTTATTTGTTAGATAGGAAGCAATAGAAAAAAAAGATTCATCTAGCATATATATTTTAAGTGTGGTGATATGTAATTTTGTTAATAATGCAAATTTTAATTAATTTATTTTAAAATTAGTGTAAAATGTAAAATTTTAATTAAAATTTATGTTACACTTAATTTAAAAATAAAATTTTCAAAATTAAAATTTATAATTTTTGAATGGTATTTTGTCTACAAAAAGCTGCAAATCAGTTATTTTCCAACCGCACAAATCAAACAGCTAAAAAATTTATCCAGAATAATGACAGAATAATTATTTATTCTGAATTAACTGTTTTCCAAACGAGCAAACCAAACAACCAAATAGTTTATTCGGATTAGCTGCTGATCAGTAGTTTATCAAAATAAGCTGGATAAGTTGTGACTGCCTCAAATAGACCCTTAAAATGACTCGGCCCGCATTTTAAAAAGAGCCACGTTGGACTTAAAACGCCACCCTAAACCCCATAAAATCACGACTACATGCCGCGTCGTTGCATTATCGCCGACCTAAACCGGGCATAACAAAACAAATCTACCACATTCCACTGCTTTACCCGTTGTTCCCTCACCCCCCTAAACCACGAGAAAATATTACCTCAGGACTCCGCAGGTACAATTGTCTGCGTAGTCCAATTAACGAAAGCCACGTGGAATCCCGATCTCACAAGCTAAAATAGGGAAAATAAATAAAACTTCGCACACGACCCGACCCGAAATACAACCCTATCAATTTCCCGATAGCTTTCATAAAATTATTTCACACTTGATGGAGTCGCTACTGTTCTCTTGCCATCTGAAAAAATATTTCACAGCTCTTTTTTCGGGTTTTTGTGTTTGATTTTGAAGGACTTCTCCATCTGTCCTAAATTTTATTATTCTTATATAAGTTATTAATAAATATAAGTTATGATATCTAAATAAATTTTTTTTTTCTGTAACACACTAATAACAAACTAATAACACACTAATAATATACCAATAACATACTAATAATACATAATAACACACTAATAATATATAATACCACAATTATACCCTTGAGAATATACTCTGCGTGTTATACTGCTCGTTATAACGTTACATCACGTGTTATAGGGCGGCTGTATAACACGTGGGGTGGCGTTATAACCAACAGTATAACACAATGAATATTCCCCAAGTGTTATATCACATTTTAGGCGAGTGTTATAAGGCAGTTGTATAACATGTGGGCGGCGTTATAACTCGAGTTATAACACGGAAGGAATATTTATAATGCGTTATACTGCGGGCTAATCGGTGTATAATTATGTTATTATGTGTTATACGTGTTTTATTGGTGCATTATTAGTGTTTTATTAGTGTGTTATAGAACAAAAATAATATATTTAGATGTTATAACTTATATAAGAATAATAAAATTCAGGACAAATGTATAATGGAGAAGTCCATCGAAATCAAACACAAACTCGAAGAAATATTTCTTCTAAAAATCCTAGTTATATTGGTCTGAAACTGCGTTCTTCAGCTGGGGCATCCATCTGGTGCCAAATAATTTTATGAAAACCATCATAAATTGATCAGGAGTCTCACGCAAAATTTTATTTATTTTCGCTTATTTCGGCGCCGTTTGCGGGCGGCGTTCTGCCCTTGCGTGCTTTTTGAGACAGCTTTTAATACAAAACGGTGTATTGATTTATCTAATAAACGCGGTTTGTTCGTGCTGCCCTCGTCTCCCTCGCGCTCATCTGCCTCCGCGAACCTTTCGCTCTCGCGACCGAAATCATCGAGTTCGTGAACGAATAGCTGGGAAGGCAACCAAGGGATCGCGGCTTACAAGCACCAAAACTCCATCTTTCTCATCCCTCCGCTCCGCTCCAACCAGAACCCATCGAAGAAGGTAAGCCTGTTCGCGCCCTACTTTCCATCTCAGCCATCTTTGTCGGCAATGGAGTCCTCACTGCCCGAGACTCAGTCCTCTCCTCCCAACTCCTCCCCACAATGCGGAATCTCAAATCCGTAATGCCTGCAGGAATGAAAATTTGAGATCGGAGCATTTTTAAGTTACAATCCTGCTCTCCTTACCAGTAGAAGATAAACAGAAAAAATGGATAACAAAATTTAGTTAGATAAATGTTTTGAGTGCATCATAAATTTTAGTCAATCAATAACCATAGATAATTAGAGTATCAAAACTTGTTCTGTTAGCTGTTAGCTTTATATATTCCTCACAATACCTGCAATTAACAGAAGTCTCCCAGAAGAATAAAAAGCCATTTTGCATGTAAATACAACTAATGATGAATAACCTATAGTATTCACTGTCTGCTTATTGAATTTGAAACCATTTGAAACTGATTTAAATCCAAATTTGAATATGGATGTAACTCATATCTTTAAATAGCAATCCTTTAGATTTGTGACATGCTTGCAACTTGCACTAGAGTATCACAACTTGTTCCATTTATGGTTAATGATATATGAGTGCAATGATGGTGATTAGGAGTAGTGTTGTAATCAAGCTGAGTATATCATAGTTTGGACTTTGCTTGGTACAATTATAAGTTGTTCATGTTTGGCTTGAGTTTGTGCCGAGCTTTCACATATTTTTTAATATCTGCAAATTAGTTGTTTTTCAAACGCACAAACCAAACAACTAGATAGTTTATTCATATTAGGGACAAAATTGTTATTTATCCTGAAACAGCTACGATTCAGTTGTTTTCCAAACGCATAAGCCAAACAGCCAGCCGACTTATCAGGATCAGCTGCTGATCAACAGCTCAACAGCATAAGCTGCAACTGTCCCAAATAAACCCTTCATCATTGGGGCCGAGATTCCACATGTTTTCGTTAATTGGACTCCGCAGGCAACTGTACTTGTGGAGTCCTGAAGTAATATTTTCTTCTAAACCACACCGAAATCATTACTGCGAACACACGTTTTTGTCGATGAAGTACTCCTGCAGGCAGTCGTCTCACATTCGCCCCTCCTCTCTTTAGTGCCAAATCACTGTTGTAATCCTCTCCAAGAGAGCGTAAACCAAGCTTCGTGTTCGACCAAAGTGGCGGAGGCCATCCCAATCGATTCGCACCGAGAGATATCTTTCCTCTTGAATTTGTTTATTTTACAGGGAGATATAGACAAGGGTTTATTTTTGTTCTAGGTTCTCTTTTTGGGCGGGGGTAAACGAATGCTTGATTGCAGATTTGGTTTTGTTTGATTAAGGGTTTAGGGTTGAATGTTTAATGCACATTTAACGAAAATGTGTTTTTTTGGTTGATGTGCCTTTTATTTTTTATTTAAGAGATTTTTTCCTAAATATGTATGTTTTCTATGTAAAATGGGTAAATGTGGTTTGGGTTTTGATTTGAGGAGATTTGATATAGGTGACGAAGTTGGGTTATGATCCGAGGCACAACTGTTTTTGTTTGAAAAAACAACTGTAAAACTGCCGTTCAAAAATCAGCAGCGACTATGATAATTTTTTTTGTTTTGAAAAAATCATATTGCAATTTTTTAGCAACCACTCTAGGTAGTCAGGTCCGTCTCAAACGCACCCTTAAAATTATTTGTGCGACAACCCAAATTTTCACCTATTAAGGTATTATTTGCTTTAGCTAAGTGGCCTCATAATTTTGCCCTGTTAATGTAGCTTCCCAGCTGGTCAACTATTCTATGAGCGCTCTAGGACGAACGTGCTTAACTTTGAATTTTCTAATAAAATTTCACTTTTATACTAAAATGCTTCTCGATGTTTAAGAGTTCGGCTTCATTTTCTTTAGGGGTTTACACAATCTCTCCCATTCAAGTAGCTGACATTCTCGTCCGTTCTCGTATCCGAGAATTATCCACTAGGCATAAATTATTCTAGAGGCGGACCCACAGATTCAAGAGGCGTCCCACCATGTAATACTTTGCCCATTCAAGGTTCAAGAGGTGGCTCCCATTGTGTTATACTCAGATATCATTTGTGACGGTTTGAACTCACCCATTAAGATATTGTTCACTTTGGCCAAATGACCTCGCTTTTGTCCTGCTTGTGTAACTTCCCAGGAGATCACCTATCTTAGGAGTGCTCCAGGACGAGCACACTTAACTTTGGAGTTTCGAAATTCCACCGTCACACCAAATTATACTTTGATGTTTAAGAGTTCGACTCCATTTTACTTGAGAGGTTTTACAAGTTGCCTTCGGTTGTTGGGATTAAAATGATGCTTCTCCTAACTCTTTCACTATAACCTCAAGTTTCTTTGGTTGATTCTTTACTTTGATATGAATCATTGAATTTTTTTTTTTCTTCATTTGTTTAAAAAGGAAGTTGTTGTATTGACCTTTTTTCTTAAGGGGAAATGAGGTAGATTTAATTTAATAACTCCTTTGGTCAGAATATTATTGTTTTCTGTGAGAAGAAAGAAGCAATTGCTTCAGTAGTTTGTTCTTTTCAATTTATCATGTCATGCTTTTGGATTTGGAATGATTTTGTTGTAGTCCAATGCTTTATGTTTCTTTTTTTAAAGGAACGAGGGTTATTTAAAGAGCAGATAATATGTTAAAAGAATTGTAGCTATGCCTTTTTTATCTCTTACTTAGGTCTCCATTTGTTGATGATTGTTTTTGTTTCGTTCCTTCTTTAGTAAACATTTCTGTTACATGGATAGCCTTTGGCAGTTGGGGGATGAGTTCTAGAGGCAGTCTAAAATCTTGAAGGATCATTCCAAACAAATAGTTATATTTCCTCAAACCACAATAACAAAATATAAAAAAGACCAGCTTGCATGGTTCATTTTGAGTTTTACAAATTTTTATATCCAATTTGTTTAATTTTAATGTTTTGCTACTTAGAATTATTTGAGCTAATTTAATTCACAGACATTGATTTAGAAATGAGTTCCAGTTAATTATTGGCAATAAATGAATTTGTACACCATAGTCAGGTTTATTATAGAAGCAACTTATAATGCATTTTTTTTCACTTGCCATAGAGGACAGAATAATAGAAGAAAATTTTATTGATGCATAAAGCTGATCAAAAGATAATCAGCTGAAAACACTTGCTTATGCTAGGTATTGAAGAAAATGTGCAAAAGAAGAAACAGAATAGTGACAAAGTCTGAGTTAATATTAAGTCATCAGATGCTTCATCTGCTAAGTTTTTCAAAACCAAAACCGCATAACTTATAAGCTTCCAAGCAAAAAATAAGCCAAACATGCAAAATTTAACAACGATGTTAATTTTTGTGATTATAAAAAGCAAACTATTTCTTTTAAGGGACTTAAAAGATCTCTGAACTTTGCAAATTAATAAGTAAAATGAGATTGATCCAAAAAACCAATAGTGCCCTTTGATGTTTTGCAATTCTGTCACTATTAGGTGGGCCAGACAACCTGCTATATGGGCCCCACAGTGTAAATTTGTAGAAGCTATTTGAGGGAATTTTTTGTTTTTGTTTTATTCTTTTTTATTCTGTTTTTTATTATATTATATGTCTTTTCTTTATTTTTTGTTTTGTATTTGGTAATTTGTAATATCCTTAATTTGTTTATCCTAGAGATTTCTATATAGTAAAGGGAAAGATTATAATTATAATACGATTGAATAATAGAATATAATTTTTCTACATTTCTTAATGATATCAAAGTTTCGTTCGGATCGTTTGCAACGCTAGGCATCGATGGCTTCTTCAGCTCCCTCTGCTTCCTCGTCACCTTGCGACGACACGACGGCGTTGATCGTGCATTGCTTTGTATAGTTCTAACATCGTCACTCTCATCCCACGACAACGACTTTATTTGCGTCCTTCGAATGAATTTGAGCAGACCTCATCCACATATGCTTTGGACGACATCGTTGTTTTCTTCCTGTAACTTCTTTGTCTGTGTTGGTCAAATGAATCGACTTCATTTTCGTTTGTCTAAGCTAATTATTTGCTACATATTTGACTGTTGTCTTCGATTGCTGCCATCATCTTCGGTTTCGCCTATTAGGACTCTTCGAATGGGATCACCCTAGCTCTCCTTCAACAGTCAGAATCCTCCCAATAGCCTCTGAAATCCCTCTTTTCACACTACAGGCTCTCCTTTGCTCACTGCTACAAGCGTCTGAGCCTCTCCAACAACTATTCAACAATCGCCCGAATCCCTCGAGCTAGAGCATGCCCTTCTTTGTTCCTTATCATAGCCGTTGGACTCCTGCAAATGCAATACTTTATTCTTGCTGAAAGTAGCAACCGACTCTCTCATCCAACCCTAAACATGCATATTTATGACCAAGCACGAATGAAGACGTCTAGTTCTACTCTAAAAGTCAGTTTTGAATCAGAGACCAAGAATTCTATCCAAATAGCCTTGAACTCTCAACCTTTATCAAAAACCATAAACTCAATGCTATAACTTCCTTCAATGGTCTCAATCCTTGTTTATGCATATTTGTGGAAAAAGAAAAAGAGGAACATCTCACATGAAAGAGCACAATTTTTTGAGCTCATTAATCTGAACCATCGCTCATGGAAAACCCATTATCATATGATAATGTCTCTATCAATTCTATGATCATGGAAGTCGGATAAAAATTTATTGTTTTACATGACATCACAAGACATTTGAGAAACAACCCGTGAAATTTATTCTAGTACCAAAAACATTGCATAATTGTTTGAGTTTGAGATTACACTGCATGAACTCTGAAAAGAAGAGCTAAATGTTACTCAATGCTTGAACACGCTATTAAAATATTGATTATTGTTAAATGTGTACGATACATATGTATGAAACTACCCTTAATTTATTATGTGATATTAAATAATAGTGAAGAAGAAGAGGATGATCAAGTTCTTATTGCATGGGGTTGAAGCTTTTCTCCACCATTAGGAAAATCTTTGCTGAAGTCTGAAGAAGATAAAATAGGAAGAAGCTCATGATGATAGGAAGGTTTGATCCTTCTAGCACTAAAAGCTTCGCTTTTTACGCATAGAACTCCTCCCATGATTCAAAGCCACAAAGAAGAATCGTCTATTATGCAAACATTGCAAGTTACTTGGTCACACAAAAGACAAGTGTTGGAAACTACATGAAAATCTTGTAGATTGGAAACCTGGATAAGGGAGGAAGTGTCAAGACAGTAAGACCCATGCTACTACCTCTTTTGAAGATTTCTTTGGTTTGTTCACCAAGGAAAAACTGGAGGCGCTGAAGAAACTTCTTGTTAGCACGATTAAGCAACATACCAACTTGAAGATATCATACTCTCCTCCTATCTTTTTAACAATTGAGATTTTGACCTTAGAAAATAAATTCAGGCACTTCTGATCACATGATTGGAGACATTCATGCTCTCACCAACTACTAAGAGTTCATCACCTTCAAATTTGTTAGCTTGTCAATGAATCTCACTCTAGGATGTTGTGAAAGAAGTGAAAGTCTCCAAAGATATTCTGCTTTTTTCCGCGCTTTATTTTCCCAACTTGATTACAACTTACTTTCAATTAACAATCTTTTTCATGACTTGAACTGCGTTACTAAATTTGATTCCAACTCTTATGAGTTTCAGGTGGTAGATTCACAGGATGTGATTAGCAGTGTTGTACTGCATCAAAGTCTATACTTGCTCAAGGAAAACTATTCTCTTAACACACAAGCGTCTTCTTCATCTTGCTCTTCCCATTTTTATGAGTATGTTGAAACTCAAGTTTTATTATGACATTGTAATTGTGTTATCCTAATTTTTATTCTATTACAAAGTAATATTTCATGTGTTTACTAATAAAAAATTAAAATTTTATTAGTGTGTAACCTGTCAATTAACTAAACATCCTCGTAATGTATATTTTATATCTCAGTATAAATCTTAACATCTTTTTTTTATTAGTCACAGTAATATTTGGAGATCATCAAATTAAAAAGCATCAATGAAGCCATATGTTTGTCTCATTCATTGATGATTACACTAGAACCGGTTGGATATTTCTCATGAAAGAGAAATATGAAACTACACAAATCTTTCGATTCCTTCATGACATGATTTACACTCAGTTTCAATGTAAAATTCGGATATTGAAAAATGATATTGTAAACGAATACTTAACTTGATCCTTGTACCTTAACTTGCAAAAAATGATATCATTTATGCAAGTTCCCTTGTTGAGACTTTACAACAAAATGAGATAGCTGAGAGAAAAAAAATTATATTTCCTTGAACTATCTAGGCCTATGATACTTTCTCACAATATCCTAAAAGTTTTATGGGGAGATGCATTGCTCACATCCACCTATCTTATTAATTGATTGTCAAGCTTGGGCAAAACCGCTCTCGATGTTTTGATGTTGCCATACCATCATGTTAGAGTCATCTCATCCAATCTTCCTCTAAATATATTTGACTATTTCTTTTGTTCATATTCACCAACAAAACCACACAATGCTTGACCCAAAATCCATCAAATTTACATTCATTTATTATACTTCTAACAAAAATGGCTACAAGTGCCATTCTCCAATTATAAACAAATACTATAAATTCATGGATGTTACTGTTTTCATTTTTTTTCTATTTTTATTTTTAGGGAAATCGTCAGTTTGTCTATCGTTGTAAACTTTCATTTTCCTAGTAAATCTCTCTTCCTGATCATATGAATGATTAGGAGAAAATAGGAACCGGAAAAAACAAACATACGATAAAGAAGACAAACAAGAGAAAGAACGTGAAGAGTCTATGTGCGATAATCCTCGCGAGAACATGTTAAACATGCCGCTCAAACAAGATCTGACAGAAGTACTTTGGGCGAGTATCCACGAAAGAACACATACGTAGATTACCCACAACCAGAGATTCAGGTTTTTGTGCCTGATTTGGGATCTAGAGTGCTCCCAATGGGACGTATCCCGCTTGGTTAATTGCATCTTGAGGGCTGCCAAATGACTTTTTTGATTGCATAAGTAGCGACGACTAGCACAAGATTATCAAAAGATGGTTTTCTCGCAGGGAGATGGTCCGATGTTTTCAAAGCTCCCGTTAAGCCATGGGGCGGAGAGCGAATCTCTTACGGTCTCTACATGGTTAATAGGCTCATCAATATGCTAAGCCTGCAAAATAACCGAATCATTCCGACGAGAAAATCCTGATATGTCAAACACATCCGAACCATAAAGGCGGAAGACAAATTGTCATATCCCAAATGGGCTACAACTCATTGACAATTGGGCCGTCAAGATGATGTCAACGAAGGCAACAAGAGCGACATGACTCTACAGTGGTAGTCAAAGGAAGTGAGGAGTACTCCGTAAAATATAGAGGTAGCTGGATCAGGGTACCACAAAATCGTCATTTCATGCCACTAAAACCTTAAGTTTACCTGGTTGTGAAGGTAGTTGACCTAACATGTCCAGAGATCCTCAGTCAGTAATCCATTAATTGCTTCATCCACGAGGGACCCCGGTAGGCCTAAGATTAAAGGAAGGAAGCCCTGCCTTATGACTATCAGGTGAAGCTCCAAGAGATGAGACCTATATCTGCTGATATGACGAAGATGCCGTTGGAAAAGAGAAAAAATGGAGGTTCAACTACAAAGCTGAAAACACTCCCAACAAAAAGACTTACGCCTTGTCTGGGTCGGGGATCTTTCTAACAACCTAGACGCACTAGACAACCTTTTATATATATAGAAATGTATGTTGGGCTAGTTGGATTGGAGAACCATAAAGACTCCTCATTGGGACATGCAAATATGAATGTAGTTATCTAGAACAGTTCTAGATATTATGAATGCTCTATTAAAATGGGGCCGGTTCAACTCTTTATACCAAACGTCAAACCTTACTTTTGTACATTTATACCACACAAATCTTTCATATCAAATAAAAATTAACACAATTTTGACTTTTAAAAGGTGAAATACACCTTTTTCATGCATAAGTAACTTGACATATATGTAAAAAGTTATGTTTAGGTCTTAGATATGTAAACACCTGGGACTTGAATTAATTAGTATTTATGTAAACCTTCTGAAATTTTATTTTAAGTTAATGGTTCCATCACCTGAAGGTCAATCTTTACTATTCTAAATGAAGATGTAATTCTGGAATGTCACTTTGTAGGATTCAATAAATATACCACATTGTATTAGGGTGTGCTAGCTGACCTTACTGACCTACTTTGTACTTGTTCTTTTACTAAATTCATGTCTCTTTAATGAATTTGAATTATCTATGATATATGAACTCCTTATTTCTGAAATGCTAGGTTAAATAGGTATTTATGTGCCACTAGCTCAACAACGGGATGCTACCATTTTCTAGAGAAATCTTAGCTCGGAAGTTGTTCACTGCTCCTTCATTGGATTCTCATCCTCTTCCATGTCCAAGGCAATTAATATTTTTTTCCTCAAACTTTCTCTTCCATATGATTTCCTTCATTTTGTTTTTCAATGCTCTCATTCATATTAATCTTTCTTTTTTATTTTGTGTAATTTTGTTCATTTCCGTGTTAACGTTGAAAACTAGCAATGAGAGTCTGTAGTTTTCTATATTAACGAACTGTTATTTTCATGTTACTCTTAAGACTGAATTTTGTGCGAATTATGAAAGCACCCTCCTACGATGCACCCAAAACCCATGGATTAAGTTCCATGAAATGTGAAATTACTTTTAAAAGACATGGCATCTGCAAGCATTCTTAAGTAAGATTAAGGGTCTCAGTGGATTTAGAAACAGCTGGTTAATTTATAAAAAATAAGGATAGTTTCTTTTATGCTTGTTTCAATGCATTTTATCATCTTATTTTATAATAATTAGATTGATCAAACACAATGATGCATTTTTTGGGTCAAATTTCAAATGTTTAAATCAACACATCAGGCAATCTGCTATTTATTTACTTTGAAAAGCCTGTTTTGACAGTATGAATGTTATATGAAATGCATCCTGTGTTTATATGGTTAAATGTTGGCATGTTACAGTTTGCTCCTGGTTTTAATGTGCAGAAAACCTTAGATTGGTCTGTAAACTGTTTCTGCTCTGACGATGTAGAACTTACTCGAATGTTTCATGCAGAGTTTTTATCAAGATATATATATATATATATATATATATATATATATATATATATATATATATATATATATATATATATAAATATAAAATTTGTCTGTAAAATGTTTCTGCTCGGAGGATGTAGAAGTTGCTCGAATGTCTCATGTCTCATGTCTCATGCGGAGTTTTTGTAACGACTCATATCTATCTATCTATATATATATATATATATATATATATATATATATATATATTCATTAAATGCAATTTCCATTGGTTCTCCGATGTACTAAAAAGAAAAATGTCTTGGATTGAAGGTACTCGTTATAGAATTACTTCTTTATAGAATTACAAGCTATTTCGGAGCTTAGGTCATTGAATTGGTGCTCTTGCTCATCGCCAGGGAAGCTCATTTTTGGTATGTAGTGCCCGATGAAGTGAACTGTGAGTCCCTACTAAACCAGTATTTAAAGATCCTCTCTCCATGTGAAAGACAAGCTGTTTTACGCATAAATGGAGCCAAACAACAGAAGGGTGCGCTATTAGCACGTACCCTGGTGCGCACCACCCTCTCAAGATGTATGTTAAAGTATACTTATCTTTTTTGTCAGCCGACTGTTATCCCTTTTGATCAGTGATGTTCCACCAATATCTTTAGTTACAATCATTTCACAATGTTTTTCACTTATCCATTTGAATGCCTTATGATAGTGATGTTTTCTAACAAGCAAATATCTTTATTCTGTATTATTTAAGACTGCTTTTTACTCTTATCCATTCAAAATCATTTAAAATGAAACTAGGGAGTGGAAGCATTTATTTATCTTGTTGCAGTGATTTATTTTGTTGCATTCAATGTGGCATCCTTATATTGTTAACATTGTTATTCCACTTTCTACTCGTATATCCAATGTTTGTGTGTTTCACTATTACATTTTGTATTTTTTTTGTGTTTGTTTTTGTGTGGTGGTGTTTGGAAGATTTACTCCAGTAAATAAGTGCCATGTTACTGGTCGGAGATGGACGGGTTTACTTTTATTTAACAATGGTTGAAAGCATACAGGCTTAATTAGATGGATAATTCTCAGCTTTGTTGAAGTATGCTTCACTTGTTGAACGTGTTAGGAAAGAGTGTATATCTTAACACAAGGTTAGGTATGATGAACTAAGTTAACATCAAAAGTGGCCAATTGCAACAAATAAGAACACCAAAATTTACATGATTCTGCTTAGGTTAGGATACGTCCATGATCACAATAGGGTTCTAGTAATCTATCAAGCTTTAAAAGAGAGACGTGAAGAAGCAAACATCCTATAAAGTTTGAGATGAATAAAGATATTTTTTCTAGTTGAGAGAAAATGCATTCATGAAGATGAGGTTTTAGATGTTGAGACTGAGATGCTATTGTTGCTCTCTCTCCTCTCTATTGCAACAGTTCAAATGAGAATTTTTCTATGACCAGTAGTTTCTTCTTTTGCTAGAACAAATAATATTAACACTTCTTCTTTTTTGAGAAAGCTAAAGAACTCTCATTGCAAACATCCCAGAAAATTCTTTTTTTCCTCAGATTATACCTCACCCTCTTCACCCCCACTCCCCCTCCTCATTTTTCCTTCTTATTTGTTATTCTTCAATGCAATTCAATCATCTCTTTGTATTGTGCTTAAGCACGAGGGGTAGCAAGCTTGGATTTAATGAAACTTGAGTTTGGAGCTACTATCTTTGAAAATTAGCCAAATTTAACACTATCTACATCAACTTGACATAAATAATGCCTTCTTGAATGGAGATTTTGAAGTATATATGAAGATACTACCAGGACTTGAGAATGATTCTAATAAACACCTAGTATACAAACTCAGGAAGTCTCTCTATGTTCTTAAGCAATCACCATGGGCATGGTTTGAAAGGTTTGCTAAAACTATGAGATCCAATGGATAGTCTCAAGGTCTAGCAAATCATTCATTGTCGATAAAACACACCCAGGAAGATAAGATTAGTGGACCGATAATATATGTGGATAATTTGATTCTTAGTGGCGATGATGAAAGGAAAATTTTTAAAATCAATGAAGTGTTTGCCATTGAGTTTGAAATCAAGGTTCTAGGAACCATGATATATTTTATAGATATGGAGTTATAAAGGTCCAATAAGGGCATTGTTATATCACAGAAGAAATGCATCTTAGATTTGCTAAAGAAGATAGAGGTGATTGGTTGCAAACCTTCTGACACTCTATTGTAACCCAACAAGAAGTCTAATAGGATAGAAGTATATCCATGGATCAGGGAAGATGTCAAACATTGGTAAGAAAATTCATTTATCTGCCACATATTAGGCCATATATTGTATACCTTATTAGTATTATGAGCTAACATGTGAATAGCCCAAATAAATAGCATTTGGAGATGGTGTATAGGATCCGAGGCTTCTCAAGAAGATTCCTAGTTATAGATTAATTTTTATGAGAACTGGAAACAAGGATGTAGAATTCTACACTGATGCAAGTTGGGCTAGGGAACTCACTGGCAGAAGGTCCACCACAGGTTATTATTCATATGCACGGGGAAATCTGGTCACATGTAGAAGTAAGAGACAAGTTGTTATCTTTAGAAGTAGTTTAGAATCAGAGCATAGGGCACTTGCCTTAGTAATTTGTGAAGATATATGGATTCAAAAATTATTGAGGGAATTGGGTTTTATCTTTAATAGGCCTATTTAAATATTTTGTGATGATTAAACAATTATAAGTATTGACAAGAACCCTATGCATCATGACAGGATCTGAAATTAATTGGCGCTTTATCTATAAAAAAGTGAATGGTGGAATTATATAACTAAGGTATTGATGTCTTCACCAAAGCTCTTCTTTTAAATGATTTCCCAGAATTTAATGCCAAGCTTGGTCTCTACAAAGTCAATGGCCTAGCTTGAGGGGGAGTGTGGAAATCTAAGAGGATCGACCTCCTTTACATGGTGGGCCTAGGCCGACCATGCAAGCAAATATGGATGGGTTAATTGTAGACAATTTGGGAAAGTCCTTGATTAATTTTTATACTCTTCATATTTATGTTTATTTCAGAATGATTCCCTTTGCATGTTCTGACTATATATATTTGGTAAGATTGTAAATAAAGAGAGACTAATTTCCATATATCTGTAGCCTTATGGTTGAAGATTGGCACTGAGAGTTAAGTGAGTATTCCCTCTCAAATTTTTTTCTTCAGTATCAACAATAGATTTCATAGCAAATCTCATATTTGGGCACTAGATGTGATGTACTTAGTATCATTCTTATTTTCGCGAGCTACTATCGTAGTTTTTAAAACCAAAACATCAACACATGAATTTATATTCTGCAACATACATTCTAATAATTCTATTCAACTTTTAGACAACTGAAGTGCCCTTGTATGCCTTAATGGTGCCTGCATTACTAGAGAAGTATTTTGCAACCAAAAAGAACTTAAAAATATTTGATTCTTCTTCAAATTTAGTTTATATCGGACTCTAGCCAACAATATAGTTATATTATCACTCGCCTTTTAACTTAAAAGTGTTTGAATCTCCAATTGCGCTCATAGTTTCATTCCCTTTGTAAATAGAGAAATAGAAGTTGACTTGTATGTGAAAACCATATCCAATATCGAATACTTTGCAAGTAGAATAAACTAAGTTTAAAAGCCTTTGTTCTTTATGCCATTTTTACTACTCTTCAAAATGGCATCACCAATTTCATAACAAAAAAGATCTATAATTATATTTGCATCGGGTAACTTATCCTTTTCTTTTTTTTTGTGCTTCTTGCTCTCTTTTTCTTTAATGTAAAATAATTTTTCCTTTTTGCCTTTTTTTTCCTTGCAATGGAAGCAGATATGCTTTTTGAATTTGTTCTTAAAACTACGCTTGTCGTATTTACAATATAACCATTGGTCACTTGATCTTCCTCTAATTTGATATAAACCTTTCGCTAGTTTATCACCTCAGCTTGTAAATCTTCTTCTTTGAAAGAAGTAAATTCTTTGCAACCTCTATTCTTATTATTTCTCAATGTAGCCTGATACCTTGAAATTGGTTGCAAGAGGGAAACCTCTATTCTTATTATTTCTCGATGTAACCTGATACCTTGGAATTGGTTGCAAGAGGGAAATAAAGTGCTAAATAACAACAAAACTTTGATCTTCATTAACAATCATATCAATATTTTAACTTGTTCAAATATGTTTTAATAGGCATATCTTTTTGCCAATATTGTTAAAAGCGTGCTTCCAAGCACACTTTAGGAGTAAAGTGAAGCGATGCCTTGACCATATGTATTGCTTGCTTGTGAAGCACAAGTTTGCTTCGCTAAATTGTATTACATCGTAGCATTGTGTGATTGGCCTTAGAGCAAAAATCATAGCTCATATTTCATAGTTCGATTCTACATCTACCATGATTACTAGGCATTATCATTTGCTTCTTTTCACTATTTCTCAAAGTCATCGAGTATTGTTCATTGGTTCTCCATTTTGTTTCATTTAAGCTATGATTCTTGGTGGTTATTCTCTTCACGCTTGCTCTCCTGTTAGTTCTTTGTGCTTTTCACTATTTCTCGTTATTGGAACTAGCAGCTTTTAACTGATAAGCTTCTTCTCAAAAATACATTTGAATGTTCAATCTTCACATTTTATATCTCTTTGAACTATCTTCGTCTCTCGGTAACATTTTTTCGTTTTCTCATGTATGTGTACATTACTTTATTGTTTATATCATTAATAAATTTGATTTTTTTTGGTAATATTTTGAATTGTTATAAATTTTTATTATTGAATGCCTTATTATATTTGCTAAAAAATTGTGTATCTTGTTGTTTTTTAAATTTGGTTTATTAGATAACTATTATGCGTATATATAATATTTATATAATATACTAATTATAAATGCTCTAATGAAAGTATCGCTTTGCTTTGTGTTTTTCGCCTTAAAGCAAAACATAATTTTAGCACTGTATTGTGATTATCGCTTTAAAATACTTCTTTCTGCGTGTAAAGTAAATACTCTTTGTTTCTAATTAAGTTTGTTGGAGAAGCTTTTTATCTTGCACAAAGAATACAACTTGACCTGCAGATGTTCTACAATTGTGTTCTAAGATTTCTATTAAGATCTCATTCACTAAACATGGCAAATTCGCTAAGACAGCAATCTTATTTATTTGTCTTGTCACCCCTCACATATGATTTCTTGCATCTCTCTATACCATACATGCCTTAATAAGTTCATGTAGTACTAGAACATCACATATTTTGGTTCTCCGAAGGTCAAAATTGTTCGAGATATCAAATTTCTTCGTCTTGAAATTCATGGCCGTCATACTTTTCATGCCTTGATCTCACATCAGTTGATTAGAAAGGAAGTGTGGCTTAACCCAAGGGTATATACGATGAACCACAAAGAAACTGCAAACGAGATCAAACATGGCCACAAAGAATAACTGAATTTACAATATTTGACTTAAGCCATCTAAATGGTCACACAGAGTAATGTATGAGCTTCAGAAGGGTTAAATAAAAAATTAGAATTTATATCAAATTTTTTGATATGGACCAAGCTACCACTTATTCTAGCTGAGAGAATGTAATCTCCTATTGTGAAAAATGAGATGCTATTGTTGCTCCCGTTATTCTTTTCTCTTTTATATTGCTGGAGTCCAAGTGAGAATTATTTTTTGTTATTACAAAGAGCTTCTCATGCTAGGTCCGGAAATTGCAATGCTTCTTTGTTCTTAAAAAAGCCAAAGAACTCCTTTCGTAAGTAACAGTAACCTGCTGCTTTGCTCTCTACCTTCATAGCAACGACTTTCTGACACTATGACCACTCGTTCTGCCTTCATTCAGTTACAACCTGATCCTCCACCTCTCTAGAATATTTGCTGCACATGCGTATTCCATTTTATATATATTCTGCATTACATATGTAATATATATATATATATATATATATATATATGTGCTTGGTTAATAGAATGTTGGTTGAGGTTCCATTCTTCTCTTGTTGCTTCCTGCTTCTCTATTTCCCTTTCTCTTGCATTACAAGAAGAGCCTACAGAAGCTCATCTGGGAACAAGAGGCGCAGGGCTTTTCATACTATCAAAGATAAGGCCTTCAACTCCCCTTCCCCAATCTCTCTAATTCTTTCTTCTCTTATCCTCTCTCAAATGTCTATCTCTTACTCCTCTACCAACCCAACTCCAAACACTTCCAACTCCCCAATGGCTTAAATCCCTATATCTTCATCCTTAAAATATTTGATGTCAATCTTAAAAAATATAGCCAATATTCAACTCACCACTGAAGACTATCCTACTTGGAAATCCCAAATCTACAATTTGTTTAAAGCCAATGGTTTTGATGGTTTCTTGGATGGCTCGACCACACCTTCTTCTACTCAAATATTGGATTTCAATAGTCAACTTACTCAGAATCAGCAATTCCTCACTTGGCAGCTAGTAGATCAGAACTTTTCGGCAGCCATATACTCTGCTATATCTTCCACCATTCCGCCCTACATACTCGACCTTAAATCAACCTCGGAAATCAGGTCAACTCTCAAAAACAGGTTCAAATCAACAAATCGATCTAGGGTTATCCAATTAAGGAATGAACTCCACCACATTTGTATGAGGGATCATCCAATGACTCAATATCTTCTTTGCATTAAGTCTCTTGTTGATAATATTGTTGTTGTCGGTGGACATATTAATTCGAAAGATATCATACTTCATCTCAATGGATTATCAACCCCTACCAATCCTTTAAAATAACAATCCACATACGAACTGAACCAATAAAGCTTGATGATCTCTATTCTCTGTTATGTAGTGAAGAAATTGACATCAATGCTGAACTTGCCAAGGATCCGCACCTCGACACTGTAGCTCTCTATTCATCTCCATCCAGTCACCATGCAGCTAGTCGAGGCCGTGGGAAATCACATTTAGCTGATCAAGGAAACACCAACACTCGAGGCATATCTACTTCAACTCATGGGGGATGTAACTATGAAAATTCATCTCTTCGACATACCTGCCAAATCTATGGCAAATTGGGTCACACTGCTATTACTTGTTGGCATCGGGCTAATTTTTTCACATATCCTTCAACAAAAACAGACTCAACTCTCCTTACATCAACAAATACTGAAACCAGTCGACTGGTTGTTAGACTCTGGAGCAATCTCTCATGTCACATCCAACCTAGAACATCTTCAACTAGTCACACTCTACTCTGGATCCAATTCAGTTAACAGTGGAGATTGTTCAACTCTCCCGATAACTCACTTTGGTAAAGGTATCTTGCCCAAATTCCAACGTAAGCTTCAACTCCCTCAATCTTCTACACTCTCCACATTTAACTCACAATCTCCTTTCCGTCTCTCAACTCACTTCCGATAACAATTGTAATATAATTTTTAATGAATTTGGCTTTGTTTTCAAGGATCGAGCGACCCATCAAATCCTCTCCTTCAAGGACCTTGCTATCTGGCATTGAAGACTTGGCCATCCTCACCTCGTTACTACCAAAGCTATCTTCAGAACAACTGCCATAAATTTTTATCACCTCTTTCTTTTTCTGCAATGAATGTAACTCTTCAAAAAGACATAGATTATATTTTTCTATTTCTACTTCCAAAACAAAATGCTTAATTGAACTTGTTCACATTGATGTTTGGGGACCCGCCCCTACTATGTCTTTTCATGGTTATAAGTATTAACTTCTTATAGTGGAGGACTACTCTAGTTATATTTGTGTGTTTCCATTGGTTGCCAAATCTGAAATTACAAACAAACTTATCTCATTTCATAAAATGCTTAAAAATCAATTCAATACAAATCTCAAAATTCTACGCTTCAATGAAGGGAAGAGTTTACATCTCATAACCTACAAACCTATCTTCAAAACCATGGTATCATTCACTAATTCAGTTGCCCATACAAACATCAATAAAATGGTGTAGCGGACAGAAGCATCATGACATCATTGAAACTACAAGAACCTTTCTTCTAACAGCTCATCTACCTCTCACATTCTGGATAGCAGCACTCATGAAAACAATTTATCTCATAAATCACATGCCCTCCAAAATCACCTCAAATAAGTCTCCCTATGAACTACTCTATCAATCCACACCTACTTACTCTCATCTTCGAATATTTGGTTGCTTATGCTTTCCATGGCAAAATACACAAGCTCCACACAAACTCTCCTCCATAGCTTCACTATGTATCTTCATTGGATACCCTTCATCTCATAAAGGCTACTATTGCTATGCTCCTCACATTGATTGTGTCATAATCTCACGCCATGTCACCTTCAATGAACATATCTTTCACTTTCACACCCCTAAGTTCTCCACATCATTAATTCCTTCCAATACTACCATCCCTCTTCATCTACTAATTCCCACCTCCACCTTAACTCCAACTAACCACACAAGCTCCACGGCTGGAAACAACTCCATCCCCACCACCTTTCCATCCCAACCGACATCTCCCATAGAATCCTCGGCTGCAATACTTCCATCACCCTCCACCATATTAGCTCTCCCAACCGTCTCTACACACCCAATGGTAACAAGGTCTAAAATCGGGCCTCTCAAACCGAAGCAAATTCTAAACCTCATCATATCTATCTTCCCCAATGTTGTCCCACCTCATGTGCTCAAGCCGTCAAACATAGTAACTGGAGGCTGCTGTCGTTGGAGTTTCAAGCTCTACACAAACAAGGCACTTGGGTTTTGGTAGATTCCTTACCTCATCAAAATTTAGTAGGTTGCAAATGGACCTTTTGCACCAAGTATAATTCGGATGGAACAGTTGCCAAGTACAAAGCTCGTCTTGTTGCTCAAGGATTCAAGCAACAAGAGCGTCTTGACTACATTGCCACTTTTAGCCCCGTGGCTAAGCTTCCCACAATTCACATCCTACTTATCCTAGCTTTTCAAAATCGGTAGACACTCCGCCAGCTTGATGTTGCTAATGCTTTCCTTCATGGAATGTTGGAGGGAACAATCAAGGATTCCGTGATCAGCAATGCTCCAATCGAGTATGTTTGCTGAAAAAGGCTCTCTACGGGATCAAACAAGCGCTCCGAGAATGGTATAAAACTCTCATCACTCATCTCCAAACAAAACAGTTTAGAATCAATACAGCTGACCCATCTTTCCTTGTCTATCAACACTCCTCAATCACCATTTATTTTCTTGCTATGTAGACGACATACCTGCAAATGACCAAACCGCCATTGAACACCTCATTCTAGATCTCAAGCCTACATTTAATCTCAAAATATCCGACTTAATCAACACATTTCTTGGTGTTAACTTCCAAACCACACCTCATGGCTTCCATCTTAACTAAACACCTTATATTCTTTCCCTTCTATAACAACTAGACATGCTATATTGTAAATCGATTAGCACCCCTCTACCTCACAAACTCATTCCAGATTCCCAACCCCACACAATATCGTCAATTTGTCAGATTTCTTCAATACATAGCCATCACTCGGCCCGACATTTCTTTTGTCGTTAACTATATATGCCAACACATGCACAAACCATTGGTCTATCACTTAAAAACCATCAAAAGTCTTCTACGCTACTTACAAGGAACATTGTATTTTGTACTTCCTCTTATCAAGGGCAATCTACAACTTACCTACTACTCAAATTCCGATTGGGCAGGTGATTTCACCGATCGTTGATTTACTATGGGCTTCTGCACCTTTTTGGGTCACAACCTCGTTGCTTGGATGGTTCAACGTCAAAAGACAGCCGCACACTCTTCCACTGAAGCTGAATACAGAGCCTTAGCTGCCACCACAAGTGATATCATATGGCTTTGTCGATTACTCTAGGATTTTGACATCTATCTCCACACACCAACTATCTACTGCGACAACACTTCTGCAATCTCCATCACACTCAATCCAATCCTCCACACACGTACCAAACACGTGGAAATTGATTATCACTTTATATGCAATCACATCTTTACATGTGACATTTACATTTCTCACGTCAGCTCTCATGATTAGGTTGCTAATGTTTTTACTAAAAGTCACACCTCCAATCAGTTTAGCAAGTTTAGAAATAAACTCAATCAGTTTACCTGATTGTAAGTTTGAGGGGGAGTAACAGTTACCTGCTGCCTTGCTCTATACCTTCATAGCAACGATTTTCTGACTAGGACCACACGGTCTGCCTTCGTTCAGTTACATGATCCTCCACCTTTCTAGAATATTTGTTGCACATGTGTATTCCATTATATATATATTTTGCATTACATATGGAATATATACATTATATATATATATATAGCTGCATGGTTAATAGAATGTCAGTTGAGGTTCCATTCTTCTCTAGCTGCTTCCTGCTTCTCTGTTTCCCTTTCTCTTGCATTACAAGAATAGCCTACAGAAGCTCATATGGGAGGAAGAGGCGCAGGGGTTTTTCCGTAAGCACAATGATTATTCTTTTTTTTTTCCTTGGATGACACCGCTCTCTTTTCTCTTTATTGCTTCTGTTGCAGGGCTTTTCAGCATAGTACAATCATCTCTTTATTTAGTGCTTAGGTATGATAGGTTTCAAGCTTTAATTATTGAAGTTTAAGTTTGGTAGTCTCTATTTTAAAAAGTGAAATGTGATTAATCTTGTAATAGGTTAACCGCTATATTTAGAAATTAAGTATAGATGAGTCACGATTTGGTAGCAACAAATGTTGAAAAATAAAGACCATGTCTTATCCAATACAATAATAAAATTTTGACTTCACACTTAATAAGGTGTACAAAGAAATCCTGAATTTACCTCTGGTGTTCCGTGTGTGATTAAAGATGCATATGTATTGTCATAGACTTCAGGAAATTGATTGTATTGGACAATGCCAGAGTACTCTTCGGGATTTGCATATATTTACCTCTAAATTAATTAATAATGATATGATATTTGAAATACATTTTATTATGCTTATTCTTAGATCAGATACGCAGAGTAAAATAAAGCCTCAATCACTAAGGTTCAGCAAGAATACATATGGGAAGCCGCAGGTACTCCCTTTTCTATCTTCCTTTACTGATTTGTATTGTTTTTTATTTGGAATAAGGGAGGGGTAGATAGGGTGTTTTTTGTGATGTAAATACTTACATTTCCTGGTCATGTTTCTTTAAAGACGCATGATGATTAAACTGGCGTTGGTTTTGTATTTCACTTGTCTTTACAGCTTCTCTGGCAAGACGAGGATGGCTGGGTTCCACCTTGCTTGCATTTCAATATTTCACATACTTCCTCCTTAGTTGCATGTGCTGTGACTGTTGACGTGCAGGTAATTGAGTATAAGTACAGCCACATTCAAGTAGTTGTTCTAAATTGATTTCAAATATACCGCACAAGTTGAAGTGATGTGATCCTCAATTGTTGCATCAATTTTCTATCTTTATGATAGGTTGGCATTGATGTTGAAGATAAACGACGTAGATTGAGGAATGAGCTCTTATCTTTTGCTCGTAGATTTTTCTCCCCAAATGAAGTAAAATTCTTGCATGGCCTGACAGACCCTGTAACGCAGCAGCAAGAATTTATCAAACTGTGGACTCTAAAAGTAAGCTAATTTTGATTGCTGATAATTATTTAATCTTTTTTGTATTGATGCTCATGCATGCATGCTTTTTTTATGACGTCTTTCTTATGGACTTGGTCCACATGTGAATAGCTGTGATTTTCTAAAGGGTGACCATATACAAATCTGTATGGCTCCTCTTATCACACGATTCTGTTTCTCATTGCTTCTGCTCTGCGAATGATTGTACTTTGGGCTTGAGGCTTTTGCTAATGTGGCTCTTCTTCTGAGGGGTTTATGCACCTAATCTCATCCTTGCATTGAAGAGAGGTTATTTCCTTGATTTGATAAATATGCAATCTAACATTACATTTGTCTTGATCTCCTAATGCTAAATATGCAACAATCCAAACTTTCATTCATTTAGATATTGTATGCTTTGGCCGAACGATCTTAGTCTCATTTGTCTAATTGCCCAGGAGGTTACCCATTTTTGAGAGTGCTCCCATGCGAGCACACTTAAGTTTGGAGTTTCAGATGAAATTTCAATTGTTACACTAAAAGATGCATCGATGTTTAAGACCTCAATTTCATTCTACTTGAGGGGTTTTATATTCTCCCTCACTTTGGTAACTGACTTCCTTTTCAATGTTCTTTTCCAAGAATCATCCACTATATAAATATGATTTTAAAGATGCCCATATGGATTCAAGAAGTGGCTCCTACCATGTTGTACTCTATCTCATAACGTAGTACTTTGTTTTCTATGACATTTAACTCTCATTTTAAGGCTGGTGAAATACTATAATTCCATTTTTGACCTGACTTGAACTGAGAGATTGTAATTACCAAGACCGAAATAGATGATCAGATGATAGAGTCATACCAAATTAACATTTATAACAATATAAATTTTCATCTGAGAAGTTAAGAGCCACTAAATATCAATATTTCTAAATCACATTCATTTCATAAATAAATATAAAATAAAATCAGGTTCATACAATTGTATACACAAAAACAACTATACGAGAATTTTGGCTAAAATTTCTCTGGCCGAATTGGGCTCACCTGGCGAAGTGGCCCAATCGTGACCACTTGGCAAAGTGGTCGAGCCGATCATCATTCTCAAGAAGTTAACCTAGCCTACCTATATGAGGGTGGCAATTCGAGGAAGCCATCATGAATAACAAAGACATCTATCAATCACTCATTAAAAATGCCACTTGATATTGGGGAGTCAGTCATTTCAATTAGATATCGTGGAAGACCACCGCACCGACAAAACCTGACATTGGTTTGCGATATTTGACATCTATATCGATGATTTATATCAAGCCATTGGAGTGAGGGAACGATACAGTGTTGAGTATACATGTTAGATTAATTTATAGTTTTCTTTTATGTATAAAAGGGGAGATTAGAGGAGAGAGAATAGGTCTTCTTCCACTTTTTCGAGAAGGCCCAAGATCTAAGGTTCCTTCTCTCTCTCTTTCCACCCCCCCAGCACTTCTTGCATAAGGCAAGGACTTTCTTATGGTTGTATGTACTCACAATAATAATGGATCTTATGTCCTAAAAAGATTCAACGACAATTTTTTTTTTAATAGGAAATTATAAAATAATCTACAATTCATTTTATCTATTTTTAGTTGCACATCTTCTTTTGTAAATAAATTCTCTCTTGTCTGTTGTTTAGTTTAATCGAGCTTATTCAGTAATAAATAAAACAATAGCTACGTTATATAATAATTTAGTAAATAGTTACAATTCTGCTATGTATTAAAAAATTTTATGCATATGCTCTTACATGCTGTTTAAAAATCTTTTCATATTAGCATTTTATTCTATACAAATTTTTAAGCATATATATTTTATTTAAGAGGTCTTTATAGGAGTACTGTTTAATTAAATATTGTACTAATTATGGTATATCCATTTTTTTAATTTTTTAGTCTTTTTTATAAGCCACGTACATTTCTATTTGTTGTATGAGCAATAATATTCTAAACTAGTACCACAAGGAGGCAACTCATGTGATTGACTTATGCATCTTTTTCATTTAATTCTTATTTAATTTCTTTAAATCAATGAAACTTAAATTAAATTTTTCAGTGCGAATACAATATATGGTATCTTTTTTAAACATTAAATTTTCATTCACATTTGCTTATACTTTTAACATGAATGTATTTAAAAAATAAATGAACTAAAGCTAGAATAATTAGAAATTTAATCACTCACCTCAATTTTGAAGATATATGTCATAATCTAATCCGTAATCACCACCTTTAGTTTAGCACCTATAAACATAACATGGTTTTAAGTTTTTGATTTAATATTTTTACAAATTTCTAAATAATTTTTTTTGTATTAACTTACTCATTATATATTCTTATAATCTTCATTCTAACTTCACCAAGACATAAGCTTTCAAATTAATTATTATATCACATGGGTTTTAATAACTATAATTTAGCTTTTTAATCTACTTAAATAAATTTTTGAAATTTTAATTCTAGCTTAAATGTTTCTTTTATAAAATCTCTTACTATTCTAATCTTTCTATATTACTTATTCAATTACAATGCTAATAACATTTCTATGTAATCACATCAATTATAGGGTTTAGAAAAGTATCTCAAGTAGACATCTTTTCTTACTCAATTCTTTATCCTTCTTTTAAATCTACTTGCAATTCAAAACTGCTTGAAATGTAATGTATTTAAAATACTTTAGAATTCTTTGGTTAGATGTAAAATAAACGCAAGAGATTGCTTTTGAGTTTATAAAGTAAAATGAAATCAATGTAAACACAAAAACAACAGTAGCTATGGCAGTGGCCAACTGGGTTGATGAGCGATAAGCAACACCAATTGGCTATGGTAGTTGATAGCGAGTGACGACGTTTGGTGTTAGCAACAGTGTGCAGCAGTTGGCTAGTGATGGGTGACGACAATGTTTGTAGCTTGCAGTGTATTTGGTGCTAGGCCAAATTTTTTAAGTTTTTAATACACCAGAATTAGGGGTCTGTTTGGGGCAACTGTTGATTATTTATAATCTGCTAATAAACAGATTATTCTGATAATCTGCAGATTATCAGAATAAGCTGGCTTGCTGTTTGAGACAGCTTATTCAGAACAGTTTACTGAGAGCTGTTGTTGAATAAATGACCATTCTGCCCCTGTTTGGTTAAGCAGTTTGCAACATAATTGTTTATGTAAAATAATAGATAAAACAGATGTCTCAAAATATTACAAGTTCAGTTACAAAAATTAAAATACATTGCTCACCACTTTGTGAGTATCAAAACAAATAAAATAAGAAAAAATACAATTACAAGTAAAAATATTAAAATATTCAATTTAAAACTCTGACGTCGTCTGTCCTCAGCGGCACTGTCCTCTTGGGAAACCACCGTAACACGATCACTGTCGGCATGTGAGTATATCGGCATGTCGGCTCAACGAAAGAAATTGCATCTTGCTGAAACACCCCTATGACAGCCGTAGTACCGTCTCCCACTGCTATGCAACTGACGTGACATGAGTAAGGGAGCTGGTAGTCCGCAGTAACACAACACAACTCGAGTGGTCCCTGAAATCCTAGAGCTCATACTTCTCCTGAGAAAAAACAATAAGAAGAATCTGTCAGATCATAAAATTAAACTTTATATATAAAAATAAAGGAAAATCCATACAAAAAGTAAACAAAAATTAAACAAAACAAAATAAAAATAAAACAAAACAAAACAAAATAAATACATTTTGAAACTATAGGAAACATAAAAGAATATAAGTACTTTCTAAATGTGAAAAAAATAGCCCAAATTCATCCAGATCAATTCCACAGCTTATAAAGTAATTCTATGAAATTTCAAGAAATGACAACTTTTCACAACATAATTTTCACAACATTGCAATTTACAAATAAAAAAAGGTAAACGAGAGGTTTATGTGGTTTGACCAATGACCTATATCCATAGAAGATAATCCACGAAAGTTTTATTAAGCAAATCTGTAAGATTACATAGCTATGAACCTTAATTGAAGTTGACTACAACATGCTCTCAACTAAACAAGCACCATACATAATACTAAAATTCTTTCATACTCACAAATAACTGGAACCGAGAAAAGATTCATCTGGTACTCAAATCTGCAGCAATTACAATTGCAGATTATCGAATGCCACCCGGCAAGCAAATAAACTCCAACATCTCTGTTTAGCTAAACCGCAAACTGCAATTTCTTCAGTAATCAAATTGTACCTTATAAGTACTAATAAATGCACAACTTAAAAAATTTACCTTTCCGATGATTGAAGCAAATAAACCCCAACATCTCTTCCACATGATTGAAAAAAACACAATCCTACAACAAGAGAAATGAAAAGGCCTCCATATATGAGCTCTTTTATAGCTGTTTTTCACCCTTAAAATGATAAAGGAACATAGCTGGCAAATATAAGCCCCAACAACACTTTTGTATAACTGTTTTTCTCGAATCAGTTAAAGGAACATGTCTGGCTTATATGCAATTCAAAGACTTGTGCTATTATATGCAACAATGTCAAACTAACATTAACAAATTTCATCGCATTCTAACAATGCCAAACTTTCAGATGCTCTCAATCCGCAACAAACAAGTACATTAGTGAGTTGCTTAAACGAACAAAATGAGTCATAATTACAGGGAGCCTGCAAAACATTACATACCTTACGTCTGAATTTTTTTTTTAAAAACCCCATTATACCAGACAAATCTTTCATATGACAGCAAAGACACAATTACAGGGAGCCTGCAAAATTTCAGACGAAGGATCCTAGTAATAGGAAGGATAAAAAATATCAGACGAACGATCACAGGGAGCTACGAAGGACCAAAATTTCATACTAACGTTGACAGGGAGCCTGCCCAACAATAAGTACTACATCCCATAAATCATTTGATCCCAATAAACAACAATAACTACTAAATCCCATAAATCATTTGATCCCAGTAATACGAAGGATCCCAGTAACACAAAGGATCAAAAAATTCTGCACAATAATAGCATTGCCTAACGCATCCCAATAATAGTATTTCCCAACTCATCATAATTCAAACAATCTCAGGCAACGACACAATAGCATTTCTCTACAGGGAAGAGGAGATACCTGCAAAAAATTCAAACAACTTTTGATCCGCCAACCTAATGCGAGACGGGAAATGGGAGAGCAGAGGGGTGCACGGGATCGAAGAGTCTTGTCACAGACGGGATCGAGGAGCAGAGACGAGATCAGGGGAGTATGATCTCAGATCTAGGGCAACGACGGCTAGAGGGGATCGAAGGGGGCGAGACAGGATCGAAGGGCAGCCAAGTAAATAATCTATCCCTAAACGCGGAACGCATCCTTTTAGAAGCGGCGAATGATCCCACGAAAAATAACATAAACCCTTACGCGCTTATTTTTACCACCGGCCCGAACGCGTTATTCAAACGCCACCATGGCATTTCGAAAACGCCGAACGCATGTTTAAGCTGCGCCAAACGGACCCTAAACTAAAGAGTGTTTTGAATGCATCTGAATTTTACTCCATATTCCATTTTTATGTAAGTTGAACACCAAATTTCTTGAAACCCTTACATTCCAAATGTAGCATGCCCCTTTTTCATTTAATCGAAAGGCCCCTAGTTAAATACTGTCTCATTTGGTCCTCTAGGCTCTAATCATTGGCAAAGATGTTTAAATTTGTCCTTATTAATTCGAACTCAAGTTTCATCTTTTAGTTTATCCATTGATTCATCTCAAGCTTAGTTTGAAATTCTACTTCAACCTTTAATCTAAACCGTGACTTATGACTTGACTTTAAGATGGTTATAGAATTTCATTGGCCTTAGAAAAGGCCATAGGAGGAGTCAAATGGTCATTAAATTTCAAATCATATTCAATATCATTTATAGTTTTAACCTCAGTAGCTCTAAAGTAGATCTATGCTAGGCTTGACCCTAATTTATCATAGTGGATCGTAGGTGGAACAAGCATTTTATTCGTTCCTCATCATTTCAATAACATGTTTATGAATTGTAATTAACTATGAGGTTTTTTGAGCTTGACATGTAGGCCTAAATTTGACTTATGGTCAAACTAGCCTTAGTGCCTCATAGGTTCTGGACTCATCTTGCAATTTTCAACCAAATGTTTCCAATAATTGGCAAAACCTTTTGCATAGGGTTTAGTTCACCAAATTAGAAGTGAGTTGATGAGGTTTTTTGGGCTTGACATGTAGACCTACTTTTGACCCTGGTCTAACTAACCCTAATGCCTCGTAGGTTCTGGACTTATGGCGATTTTCAGCCAAGTGGTTCACATAATTGGCAAAACCTCTTCCATAGGGTTTAGTTCACCAAATTAGAAGTGAGTTGACCATAATGATTAATGAACTAGGCTAAATTCCCTTGAACCATAACTTAACAGGATCCAATTATGTCAATTCAATTAAACCCGAGGAATTAGACAAGTTGGTCTTGGTCAAAGCTTTTAATTTATTCCAATAGGTTAGTGATAACCTAATAGAGCCAAATAGACCTTTGGTGTAACTTGATTGGATCCCTCGACTTAATCTATCCCAAATGAACTTATTTGATCCCATATGACCAAATTTATCAGAATTGAATTGTG
>NEWO01000039.1:1297754-1335013 GCA_003013225.1 Phalaenopsis aphrodite | reverse complement strand
GGGTGATCAAATTATTAAAAGGTGTGAACGATTTAGATATCTCGGGTCTATTATTCAAAGCGATTGTGATATAGATGGGGATGTTAATAGTAGAATTCAAGTTGGTTGGTTGAAGTGGAGGAGTGCTTCAGACTTATTGTGCGATAGAAAAGTACCACTTAAACTGAAAGGAAAATTTAATAAGATGGTGGTGAGACCTACTATGCTCAATGGTGCTGCATGTTGGCCTTTAAAAGAGAAGCATAATGCTAAGTTAAGTGTTGTCGAGATGAGAATTATTACGTGGATGAGTGGTTTTACAGTTATAGACAAAATGCGAAATGAATATATCCGTGATAGGATTGGTGTAGCTCCAGTGGCAGACAAAATTGGAGAGAGTCGTCTTAGATGGTTTGGTCACATTAAACGTAGGCCATCTGATGATCTGATTAGGAGAATAGATGTTTTAGATTTGACTTATGTTAAGAAAGGCAGAGGTAGACCTAGGAAGACTTGGGCTTATTGTATAAAAAATGATCTTAATTTATTAGAATTAAATGAAAATATGACACTAAATAGGACAATGGAGAAAAAGGATTCATGTAGCTGGCCCCACTTAGTGGGACTGAGGCTTTGTTATTGTTGTTGTTGTTGTTTGAACTTTGACATATCATTTGAATTTGATTTTTTAAATTTTGAGGCTTCAATCTATCAAATTTTAATTTTCAAATATCTCCAATAATGTGAATATTTTGAATTTTGAATATTTGATAATCTTAGGATTTTCAAAGTAATTTTCCTAAAATTGAAAATATATAAAACCAATCAAATTTCATTCTGGTTGGTTCAATTTGCTTAAATCAAAATTCTTTTTAAGAATACCGTGCACACACTTGTGTAATTTCGTAATCAAATTAGGTTGACTTGGCCAAATTGGGATGACTAGTTTTTCAACATCACATTTTCTTAGGTCATATGCATGTCGCACTTAACATTTACAAATGGACATTAGTTTAAGGTCATACAATCATTGCACTACACTAGTCTTTTAGTTTGATAAATTTTATCTAAACTTCCTAACATATAGCCGGGCCTAGTTGATATGGGTCAAGCCCTATAATGCACTTTTTGAACATATTAACTAGTCTACCACTGTTAGCGAGTTAGCTAGCTTGGCACAATAATCTTAGAATAGTTTTTACAACATCCTGTGATAGTCTATCGTAATTCTTTGTAGGCCTAATGACACTGCATTTCACATCGCCTATGAGATACTTTGAGAGATCATTTCGATTTCCTTTGTTGTATCATTTAATTGATGTCTTAATAATTTGGTATTGTAGCTATACATTTTTAGCTAGGCTTCCTTCTAACTTAGCATGTTCCTCTTGCAGAGTCTATTTTTAGCACAATCATGCTCATTTGATTGTGCTTTCTATCTTCATAGTCTTTATATGTTTTTGGTCATGCTCTTTTCATTAAAAATTTATTTAAATTGATCAAGCTACTTTGACTAAATCCGCACTTAATATAGTCATGCACTTTTTGCTATACCATTCTTATTCTATTCATGCTTTTTGAATACTCTTTCGATCAAGTTTATCCTTAAATTAGTCATCCACCTTTTGGCTAATCTTATCCCGACTTAGTAAAGTTCTTTTTGACCAAGTCATTCCCTCAATAGGGTTATAACTATTTGGCCTTAATACTTTTAACTTAGTGCCTTATATTGTAATTCTTTGGAAATTGGCCACATTCTATTTAATTGAATTTTGTCCCGACCTATCCATTCACCCATAACTGAGTCATTATATTATTTATTCATACCCTATGGTTGAAAACGTTTGGTTCTGGGTATACATCTATGTGCCTGATCATTTCTTTCCTCTCATGTTGTTTGACTCTGCTTAGGCTTATCTTGCACTTTTGATATATATATAGCTCTTTTTTTACTTAGAACATTTGCATCACATTTAAGCACTTGAATATTGAGTTTGATAGTTGGTAATTTTGAACCATCTCTCATATCATTACATTTGTATATACATGAGGCCAGTCAACACAAATTAGCTGAATAATATTCTTCTAGTTTTAGGATTTTGAGCTATTTATGTTAGTTGATCATCATCAATAGTGATGTTTACCTGATAATGAGAATTATCCTTTCATGATTAGACGTGTTTGAGTATTTAAGAATATAAACAATGTAAAACATTTCAACTTAATTAATTTTTAAATTACTCTTAGATATTTTAGGCCATATGCATGGCCAACGCTTTTAAAATAATTTAATTCTTGTATTCTAAAAATTAGAAATGGTGTAGGTGTAATTATAGATTAGAGTTTGAAAGATAATGTTGTAAAAATTACTAGAGTTGCAGATATAATTATAGCCCTTAAGATTGTTGTAGATACTAAGATTTTTAATATTATAAGTGTTTAAGCTCTTCAAGTAGGTTTAGATATAAGTTCTAAAGATAAATTCTGGAATAACTTAGAAAACTTAATACAAAATGATACCTCTTGATGAAAGAATTTTTATCGGAGGAGATTTAAATGGACATGTCGGTAGAGTGATAGAAGATTTCAGAAATATTCATGATGGCTATGATTTTGGAGTGATTAATGAAGAAGGTAGAGCCATATTAGATTTTGCTTTAGCTTATGATTTTGTTATTACGAATACTTTATTCAAGAAAAGAGATGAGTATCTTATTACTTATAAGAATAGATTTAATAAAACACAAATTGATTATTTTATTATGAGAAGAAGAGATTGTCGAGATTGTAAAGATTGTAAGGTCATTTTAAGTGATGATTTAAGTACCCAACATCGATTATTAGTTTTAGATTTTAAGATGAAGAATTGTAAAATAAAGAATACCAGGATTCATCATCATTAAATTAGATGGGGTACCTAAAAAACTTAAATAAAATTATTTTTATGAGTAAAATTCAAGATTTCAATTTTTGGGGTGCTCATGAAGAAGCAAATGCTTTATGAGATAAAGTAACAAATACTATTAAACAAGTGACAAAAGATGTACTTAGAGAATCAAAAGAAAAAATTGTTATAAATAAAAATAGTTGGTGGTGGAATACTATTGTGCAAAAAAAGATAAAATATAAGAAGTTATGTTATAAAAATTGGTTTAAATGTAAAAATTTAGAGAACTGGAAAATTTATCAACGGCCCGCAAGGAGTCTAAAAGAACAATCTATGACGTTAAAAATTTTGCTATTAGTGTTCTTTATAATATAATAGATACTAAGGAGGGTAAAAAATATATGTATAAACTAGCCAAACAAAATTAAAAGAAGTAAAGATTTAACTTAAGTAAAGTGTATTAAAGATGAAAATAAAAAAGTGTTTTTTTTAGAAAAGGATATTCAACATAGGTGGGTGAGTTGTTTTGATAAAATTCTTGATGAAGTTTCTAAAAATACAGTCGACCTTAGTGGTTTTAATATTGTTAATAATAATATAATGTTTCATTTTTACTGTCGTATTAGTAAAAAAGAAATTGAGGAAGCTTTAAAGAAAACCAAGGGGGTTTGATAATGCTTCATTTTTACCGTCGTATAAAAAAAATTGAAGTGTGGAAATATTTAGAAGATTTGATAGTTTCATGGTTTACTAAACTCATTAATATTATTTTAAAAACTAAAAAGATGCCTAAGGTGTGGAGGAAGAGTATTTTGGTCCCGATTTTTAAGAATAAAGGGGGTGCACAAGAGTGTATAAATTATAGAGGAATTAAGTTGATGTATAATACTTTAAAATTATGGGAGCGGGTAATTGAACATAGGTTAATGCATATTACAAAGATTTCTCATAATCAATTTGGATATATGTCGGGCAGGTCTACCAAGTAAGCTATACATTTATTGAGAGGTTTGATGGAGAAGTTCAGAGATAATAAGGATGATCTACATTTGATATTTATTAATTTAGAAAAAAACTTACGATAAAGTTTTAAGAGATATCCTTTGGAGAGTTCTTGAGCAGAAAGATGTTGATAGGACTTATATTCAATTCGTTAAAGATATGTATACTATAGCTGTTACTTGTGTTCGAACTGAAGGAGGATTGACCAATTATTTTCCTATTTCTGTTGGATTACATCGGGGATCGGCTTTAAGCCCATAGCTTTTTGCTTTGGTTATGGATGGTCTTATTGGACAGGAGGATGTATCTTGGTGTATGCTTTTTGCTGATGATATCTTTCCCATGGATAAGACGAGAAAAAGCCCAGGAGAAACTTGAATTATGGAGGTCTACATTGGAGTCTAAAGACCTTCGTTTGAATAGAACTAAAATTGAATACATGGAATGTAATTTTAGTAATAGTAGCTCTAGTAACAGAAGTGTAACTTTGGGTGATCAAATTATTAAAAGGTGTGAACCATTTAGATATCTTGGGTCTATTGTTCAAAGCGATGGTGATATAGATTGGGATGTTAATGGTAGAATTCAAGTTGGTTGGTTGAAGTGGAGTGTTTCGGGCCTATTGTGTGATAGAAAAGTACCACTTGGACTAAAAGGAAAATTTTATAAGATGGTGGTGAGACTTGCAATGCTCTATAGCGCAAAATGTTGGTTTTTAAAAGAGAAGCTTAATACTAAGTTAAGTGTTGTCGAGAGGAGAATGATTAGGTGGATGAGTGACTTTACACTTAGAGACAAAATGCGAAATAAATATATCTGTGATAAAGTTGGTGTAGCTCCATTGACGGACAAAATTAAAGAGAGTCGTCTTAGATGGTTTGGTCACATTAAACGTCGACGACTGATGATCTGATTAGGAGAGTAGGTGTTTTAGATTCGACAATGTTAAGAAAGACAGAGGTAGACCTAGGAAAACTTGTGCTTATTGTATAAAAAATGATCTTAATCTATTAGAATTAAATGAAAATATGGTACTAAATAGGACGCAATGGAGAAAAAGGATTCATGCAGTTGACCCCACTTAGTGGGATTAAGGCTTTGCTGTTGACTTCTTGTTGTATTCTAAAAATTAGATAAATTATGATATACTTTTAAACCCTTTTAACCCTATCAAATCATATTTTCAAAATTAACTTTTAAAATTCAACATTAAGGTGATAGGCCCCAGTTTGATTAGAACTTTGAGACAAGTTTGCATGGTAACTTGTCACAACTATATATGTTGACTTCTGCTATGTTGAGATTTTTATGCACACTTTGGTGATATGATAGATGACATCCCCTTGTTTAACATTGGGCTAAGCTATTGCTCGGTCAATGTTCTATTGTAGAATCCTTTTAGTACACATCTATGGATTTCTAGGACTAGTTAGGATACATATGTTTTGCACGTGACTAGTTTGGTTACTTTTATGTATCAGAGAGGGTGATATTCATTTTGCAAATGTAAACATATGACCTTTCACATGATCGTTCGCACTTCTGTTTTTACAGGGGCGTCAAATATTTTCAAATGTTGAATTAGGTATTACCGATGTGATAGTAACTATTTTGTGATTTTATTTTTGTCTCATTATATAAAATACGTGTTTACTCTGCAACGCTTTGATTATACATATATTTTTTTAGTTAGGAAAGTCCTGTATGTATAATAAGCTAATTAATTGGTAGTGTATTTCTGATCGAGTACTACTACATAATTTTATGTTTGAAAATCTACTGGATCAAGTTGACTAGACGTACTCTGGATGAACCAAATAGCAATGATCAGGAGCAAAGGGAATTTAGGTTTGTTTATTATTGCAATTTAATTGGCATATTGATCTAAGAATATATTCGTTCTTTACTGCTCAAATGCCTTTTTTATTTTCTAGGAATATTTAGTAAACTTAGTTGTATTAATTTGTTTATTTATTTATTTTAGCTTAGATGGCTTCTCGATCTTGTGTACTTTTCTTATTATATACAGTTTACAGGTTGTCTACATTTTTATTTTTTCCTGTTGTGTGTGATAAGTCTGAAAATCCCATGTTTGTGACAAGTTTTCTAGAGAAAAAAATTTTCTTCCAACTTTCATAAATTGATTAATCAACTTAGAAAAATATTTTATTGAAAATTTACTGCATGATTTTGTGCCAACTTTTTGAATGAAAACTCTCTTTATATCTCTTGGACAGGCATAGTGTAGAACTTACCATTGATCAAAACCCTTGAATGTTAGTTCACATTCTTAACATGGCTAGTCTCCTTGCATATAGTTAAATTATCACACTTTAGGATAGATAACCAATATGCATATCGTGTTGATTAAGATAGAGCTTTAGCTTAGACATGAGTTTAGTTGATATGTTTAGGGGTTTAGTATGTTAGGTAGTGGCTGTTTTGAATAGGATTGTAAGTTCAATTAAGTAGCTCTGTTTATAATTGTGCTATTTTATTCTCTTCTTTTCATAGGTTTTTCTTGTACAGCAATAGACTGCATGTCCTATATCTTTTCTGGACCCATCACCCATATATCATCTGTCTAGGAATCCCACCTGTTTTAATCTAGCTTGAGATCATGTGATTCATGGCTATTGACGTTACATACACGGTTGGGCTAGCTGACTACATATACTTCTAAATAATTTTGAGCTCGATGACTTGGGGTAACGGATCCATTAAATCTTGCTTAGATTAATTCTCATTTTCTTAGATTCATTACCCATATCTGGCCCTTTGAGTCATTTCATGCTTTTGTGAATTTGGTGATTTTAGGATTGTTATTGCACATGTTTTCTATTTTGAGAGAGAGTTATCCCACCTGTTTACGATGATTTAACTCTCTGCCTTTAAACATAAATTGCTCTATTTGGGTAACATTCTTTGAATCATAATATATCTTTATAGTAACTCAAGAAAATTAATTTAAGTTTATTTTCTATATTAAGAGTGTCTTCTGGCGGTTTTGTAGAGTGTAATTAATTTTAGGGAGGTTAGTCTCTTTGGTAGATTGATATTTCAAGATTTTCTCTTTGACTTGACCTGATGCTAATGTTATGACTTCTTGTGTGCATTTTATACATGTTTAGGTAAGATTTGTTGATCCTACCTCAATGTTTCTCTCATTTTGTCCTTTCTTATGGGATCTTTTATATTAAAAATGCACTCTTACATCTTCATTTTTTTCCACTCAACATGGTTGTGTGGCTATATTTGCTGCATACACAATAAAAGCTACTGATTTTCTATCAAGCCGAAATATTTTGAGTCAAGTGAAAGCTTTGGTGATAACTCAGGTCAAAATTTCAGGAAGCATATGTTAAAGCTCTTGGTAGGGGATTCTCAGCTGCACCTTTCAGAAACTTTACAGTACGGCACCAGGTAAAAGATGGCTTGCAAATTGAAACACCCAGTTTCAATATAGGCTATCACCTCAGCTCCCTCAATAAAAGCCTTTGATTATTCTGGAATTCCAAACCAAATTAACCTTATTTACGGTTTGTAGGCATCCAAAATTGCAGTTGAAGTTCACTCTGATTCTGAAAACCTCACTGAAAATTGGCAATTTGCCCTTCTTGAATTAACTCCTCATTACGCTGCCATTTGCACAGAAAAGAAGGGTGAAAAGGAAGGTTTGTGTATCCCCTGTCAATTTTTATTTTAAGTCTTAAGTTTCTTCTCTACATTTTTGTGACCCACATGTTTTTTAGGTGATGGAAATGAATCAATAAAGTTGAAAGTATTGAAGACTATTCCTTTTGTAGAAGATGAGTGTATTTTAGAAAATGATACAATTGAGGTTGTCACTGGTGCCGTTTGGTCTCGGCTATCCTGACACTATTTTTTCTCCATATTTTTACAGTTTCAAATAAATAAAATAAAATTTTTGAAAGTATCCTTTCTCAGTTGTCATATATGGGTTACTAAAGTGACGTTAGAATGATTATATATGTCATTTTGTTGTACTAGACTGATATATATTAGAAAATTCATAGATTACCTTTCAAAATCTTCTGTTGCATCTGTCAACCAAACACCTAGCCGTTCCAAAGTTTTCCTCCTAATATTCTGTATTTTATAAAGCTGTATAAACTACTATGAATGTAATTTGGGCCATTCGATGTTTCTGTTCCAATCTATTCTTTGACCAATCTAATTGGTTCTCTATTGCAAAAATAGACCACCATAAAATTTAGCTACAAGTAGGAAGCGAGCTAAAGTGAATTCAGTCCTTATAATTTTCAAGCTAGACTTGCCCAGCACTATCCACTGAATTCCAGCGGTGACAAAGAAATGTGAGTTGATAGGCTTAGTTAAACCTTTGAGAGTTTCTCAGACATGGATTTCTTCAATAATGGTTTTTAAGGTTTAATATTTTTTAATTAATCATATTGAAGTATTTTCCTTAGACTTAATGATGAATTCGATGCATTGCAACTGTGTTTGATTTTCTTCCATTGATGTCTGGTCTGAGATTAGTGTTTTACGCGTGTTAAATGGGGTTGAGAAGTGCTCCAGCATCATCTCGGCGGCAAATCTAACCTGATACAAATGATTCACAGCTGTTGAACCGAGAGCTACAGAAGTGGTCCTATCAACTTACATTGTTTTACATATCAAGGTTTAAATGTAAATCTAGGATGTGATGCATAAGATCAAGCACAGCCTAAACTAGTCAAAATTTCATCTCTTTTGATGAAAACTTGGAAACATGCAAATTTGAACGGAGTTATAATTTAATGGTGGTCTAAATTAAAGGGATTAAACGAGATTTTAAAACCATCGAACATTATAACTCTATTGAATTCACACAACAATTAGAAAGTCAATTGTAGATTAATGTCAATAATGCTCGCAAACTAATTTTGAATTATGCAGAAAAAATATTAAGCAAGGTAAGAGGCTTCTAGTGGATATAATCATCTATTTCCTTCTCAAAGTCGACAATTTTTTGAGTCCCTAATCACAGCTTAAATCTTACTAGGAAGGTTTATAGTTAAGGCTTCAAGTGATTTAGCTACAAGAATGCTACCACCTGGATGGAGTTCTGCTAAATTAAAAAACGGGAGCCTGCCTTAATTTGCCTTCATAAAAGTATTTAGTTCTGGCAAGTTGAGCTTATATTATTCATCAAGCAAATCTATGCATAATGATTGTGTTTCTCGTAAAGTTCTCTATGAATCATCACATAAATATTTGCCATGCCAACAAACAAGCTATGTTTATAAAGTAGCATCAATATTATATACAATTTCATTGTATAATATAGTTTCCAGGACAAAATGTGTAGAACTATATGGTGGAGGGTTGGATATAAATTCACAAGAAGATATTGATTGTAAGTTTGTGAAAGAAGTCAAATTAGATACATTTAACACTAGACTACTTGAGCTTCCCAAAGTTTGTAATTTAAGCGTTTATACCAATGTATTGGATGATTTCAATTGGTCTCGCCTTTCTCGCTTTTGATTTTTGAAAGGCTTATGCAGGAAAACTTCCATGATTCTAATCTCTTATTATCTTATTACCTGTTTTATATTCTAAATATATCTTTTTTCACATGAGAATTTGTTTTCAAATTGTTCGATTGATTCTTTGATTACAGTCGATATGATTTGTTTAGTTTTACATTCATGACTTGACTTTTTTATTATATGTTGTTCTTTGTATATTATTTTATGCTTGATTCCAATTTCACAATTAAAGTTTGCCCTTGCTCAGATATGAATTTAGGTTTATAAAGAAGCTCTAGTGTAAGTCTAGATTTTGATTCAACCACAGTTTAGGACATGACTATTTTGGAAGATTTGCATAAACACCATTCAATTCTCATGTATTTAAAAATCTAACGGTTAAACTTCAATATTTACATATACGACATTTTACGTGTGCATGGGAAGGTGTATTTCACTTTTGAGAAGTTAAAATGGTGGTAGTTTTGATGTGATGTGAAGAATTTGGGTGCTATAAATGTAAAAAGCAAAGCTTGGGTGTTATATGTATGAATTTAGCCTAATGTTTGGTAGCATAATGCAAATAGGATTTTAAGCATGTATTTAGCCTAAATTCAACCAAACATTAAAAAAAAAAGAAAATTAAATCCAATGCTCTGATAAATTGAGTTTTCATGCCTTGTATTTTCTTCCAGTGTTCCGTCTCTTTCACAATGAAAATCCAGATCAGTAAATCCGATTGTGAGGTAGATTTAAGATTTTCTTTGGCTGTCGCTCGCGAGGTCATCGTTGTTGCACGGAGTATCAGATTTATTGAATTTGATAAGTCCTATTTAATGTTAATTCAAGTTTCAGCCAAACACCCTCTAAATTAGTAGTTTATGGGTATGAGCACATTAACGAGGTAAGTTGAGCAAAATTTTTCATATATATATATATATATATATATATATATATATATATATATATATATATAGCTTGTGTAGGTAGTCATTAAATTCATTATCCACACTTTCAAGTTTTGTGGCCTCATGGATTGGTGTGGGAAGCATGAGGACACCGAAGAGAAGATCGATCAATGTGTTGTGATCTTGTTTTTGATCCACTAACTTTGGTTCAATTGGATTGGATCTAAAGGCATGTCCTTAGATTGCATTGTTTAAAGGTTAACCCACTTAGATGACTTTAGGTAAGGGTTTGCACAAATTTATCTTCCCATTGTCAGAGTCAATTGAGTGAATTTGGTTCATCGGATTGCTAAGTCTTTAAATTGCATAGGCTCTTTAAATTTTTTTATTTTGTTGGCCAAGTTGATCTATGTGGTGATGCTGTCTGGTTCAACAACAACAATAACAAGCCCTTTTTATCCCACTAAGTGGGTTGGCTACATGAATCCTTTTTCTCCAATGTGTCCTATTGAGTATCATATTTTCATTTAATTCTAATAAATTAAGATCATTTTTATACAATATGCCCTAATCTTTTTAGGTTTACATTTATCTTTTTTAACAAACGTCAAATCTAAAACTTGTACTCTCCTAACCAGATTATCAGATGTTTTACATTTAATGCGATTTAACCATCTAAGATGCCTCTCTTTAATCTTGTTTGCCACTAGAGCTACACCAACCCTTTCACATATACATTCATTTTGCATTTTGTCTGTGTCAAGCCACTCATCCACCTATGTATTCTCATCTCAGCAACACTTAACTATAATGACTCCACTGTGCAAAATTGAGGATTCACAAAACTTAGAATTAACTTGAGTAAACTTCATAGCTTTGCTTCGTGGCATAGTAATTAAGAGATCCACCAAGACTGAAGCAAAGGGGATTTGTAACAATTTATACAATAGGTCCAATGGCTTGGAGATGCCAGAATGAGAAAGTGCAGCAGATCAAATAAACAAAGGGTAATAGAGCCTGTCTCTAAATTGTATCTTGAAAACTTTCCAATAGACTGTATATGTGGAGGTCTAGAAGAAGATCCAAATGCTATCAATGATTTTAGTTTTTCTATTTAATAAATAAATAAGTTTATTATTTTACTAATTATATATTAATTATGATTTGTTTATCATATCATAATATTATAACATTTAAAATACTATTTAGTTCAGCCAGAAAAAAAACATGAAAGTAGAACATAACTGGAAGAAGATATGAAAGTAGAAGCAGCAGCACATCAGCACTGATTTATACAAGAGAGAAACTAAAACTGTGATTTGCTAATCTTCTTGGATATCTTTTGTTTGCTTGTAAATGGAAAGCCTTTTGTTTTAAGAAAATTTAATTTCATTTTGGCTCATTTTAGGTGTAAAATGGAATTCATTACATTTGAAGGGATCTTGAAGATGTTTTTAGAGCTTAAAATTATTGTAGATATCTAGCAACATACAACCAAAGTATAAAATTAGAAAAATTTATTATTGTATGAATGGATTTTTTGTCACCTCAAGCATCCAAATGGGGTCCTCGATTCAATTGCTTGACGACATAGAAGAAAAAAGATTACCAATACTAGACGAAATATACATTATTCTGCTCTTGTTAGTTTCAACTGATCTAACGTGGAATATAATTTTGGTATTAGTAGATCTAGTGGTAGGGGAATCCAGCGTAGTTGAATGAGTTTTCATGGGGCGAGTGTCGTTGCTTATGGAACTGAACCTGGGTGATCTATCCATGACCATGAAGAAGCTTGGGTGAAATTAAGTCAAGGTGTGAACTGACTAATGTTGAAGAAGCAACAGATGAGTTGTGATTAGGGTTGAAATGTCAATCGAAACCATAGCTAGCTAGTTCTACTTGAAATGCGTTGAGGTCGACCAGTGAGATGATTGGTAATAAGCTTAATTTTCAAGAGAAACAACTCGGATCATCAACTAAGCCCCTTAAGTGACCATTCAATGATAAAGAAGGTAGGGGTGCAGAGAAAACCAAAAGGTTTGCCTAGAAGCACCAACCATTGAAGCTAGCCTAATAACTCACCGATCTAACACTATTGCACCGAAGATGAATAGGGCTAAGCGATTTATCGAAACTGTAAGATATAAAAATGCATCGGTAGGAGAGCATTTCTCCTTAGAGGGAAGCAACCGCGCAAGCAGGTGTGGATGAAGGAAAAGTGAGAATGTCAGCTTGATTAATGCAAACATTGGTGAGAGTCCAATGCCCTGAAAACATAAGGGTTCCTCCACAAGGTTCTTCTATGGAGGGTGAGCTAAAGCCTAAGATTAGGCCGAAAGGTGTCGATGGACAACAAGTGAATATTCCTGAACTAACCCCGTGAACAGCGGTGAGAGGAGGCTAGGTTAGCTGAATGATGATTATCGATTCAAGGGCCCAATGTGACCTTGTTTTTCAGGATAAAAAAATAAGGGGTAGTGAAAATGCCTTGATCACATGTTTGCTTCAGGGCGCTACAACACTGAAGTAACTTATGTCGTGCTCTCAAAAAGAGCTCGAACGACCTTCAACAAGAGGGTACATGTACTGAAATCGACATAGGTGAACAAGTAGAGAATTTCTATTGGCAAGAAACAACTTTTTGCAAGGAACTCAATAAAAAAAGCCCAACAAATTTTGGATAAGGGGCCTCCTCAAAAAGGGGGTTGCAGTGACCAGGCCCAGCTAATTGTTTACCAAAAACACGTCTTCGTAAAGTCGTGTGACAATGTATGGGGGCTGACAATGGAAGGTCAAGGAAGTTGGTGATCTGATGACAGAAGAGCCGACGACCAAAAGCCCTAGTGAATGGAAATCGTAACTATAGCGATCTTAAGATAGCAAAATTCCTTGTGAGGTAAGTTCCGATCGGCACGAAAAGCGCAATGATCTTGACACTATCTCAGAGAAAGGCTCAATAACATAGACATGCCCGTCATAACATGAACTACAGACACCTAGACATAAAACCTTATGAAGCTTTATTGTTCCCTAGAATTGGCTTTGTGTCTTTCCTGTGCAACTTAGGTGGAGTGAGATACCACTTAGGAGAGCTAAAATTCTAACATTGTGTCAAAACCTACGACCAAGGGATAGTCTCAGGTAGACAGTTTCTTTGGCGTGCGAGCCTCCAAAAAGGTAACAGCGGCACACAAAGGTTTCCTCAGGCCAGATGGAAATCAGACCTCGAGTTCAAGCGCATAAGGGAGCTTGACTGCAAGACCTACCCATCGAGCAAGGATGAAAGTCGACCTTAGTGATCCGACAATGTTGAATGTATGGTCCATCACTCATCATGAGTTTGCATGGGAGGTAAGATTTGGCGCCTCAACGTTGGTTCTTCATCACCTGGGACTGTAGTATGCTCCAAGGGTTGGGTTGTTCACACATTAAAGCTGTACGCGAGCTGGGTTTAGAATGTTGTGAGAAAGTTCAATCATATTGATTATTTTATATACTATTTAATTTCTTGTTTATTTTGGTTGTAGTTTATTTTGTTCAATCACATATTCATTGTAATGAATCAAAACTATGGAACACGATTCTTAATAAATTGATTCCAAAATAGCATATCCAATTTAGGAGAATCCCACATAAGCTACAAATGCATAATTCATGCATTGGTCTTGCAATTTTGAACTTTTTTCTAATATGTAAATAAATTGTAAATATTATTCAAGTAATAAATGCCAAAGTTTCCTTGGCTTCTCAATTCCAATATGAATCACATGCTCCATTAGGCCATACTGCTCCAAAGTATGCCTATATATTTGAAATGTAATCACTATAAGAGCTAACAATAATAACAATCTATATAAAAAAGCTACATAGCTCAACATTTATCATTAACCATTGAGATTGTAGGGCAAGTACTAATATTGTGGGTTGACGCGTTTTAGTTGAAAGGCATGATGTGGCAAAACCTTAGGGGATTAATTATTTAGAAGGACTGAATGTTTTAGATATCTCGGCTCTATTGTTTAGAGTGATGGTGATATAGATGAGGATGTTATTAGTAGAATTCAAGTTGGATAGTTGAAGTGGACGAATGTTATGATCTATTGTGTGATAGAAAAGTACCGCTTAAATTTAAAGGAAATTTTTATAAAATTGTGTTGAGACCTACAATGTTTTATGGCGTAGAATGTTAGCCTATAGAAGCGAAACATAAAACTAAGTTAAGTGTTGCGGAGATGAGAAAGCTTGGGTGGATGAGTGGCTTTACACTTGGAGACAAAATGCAAAATGAATATGTCTGTGAAAGGGTTGGTGCAACTCCAATGACCAATAAGATCAGAGAGTCGTATTAGAAGGTATGACCACGTTAAACATCAACCATCTGATGAGGCCCACTTATGAGATTATACATTTTGATTTGATTTATGTTAAGAAAAGTAGAGGTAGCACTAAAAAGACTTGGGCAAATATGGGGACTAACTTGATTATATTATTGATATTTCAATCGTATTTACTATGGAATTATAATTTTTCTAGATTTATTTTGAGAAGTTTAGATGATATGTGGCTCTCAATAATATTAGTTTGGCATCATGATTTATCAAAATATTGGAGCAAATGACTTTCACATACATGCACATTATAAAAGAATAATAATCTCATGTTGAAAGTAAATTAAAGAGCTCAAATAAGAGCTGATATTGAGTTGGGTTTGGTTAATACAAAAGTAACAAGTTGGCTAAGCTCCTCCTCCTCCTCCTCCTCCTCCTCCTCCTCCTCCTCCTTCCTCTTCGGGGAGAGCGAGCATTCGAATCTGACACTTTTAAAAAATATTTATTTTATTTTCAATCAATATGTTAAAGTATTGAAGCACGAAGCCATCTAAATTCAAACAAATTTTTTTGATTCATCATCTTTAGCCAAATTTTAATGGGGGCTCAAGAGTGCTTGAATTCAATGTGTTTCAAGTTAGTTTGAATAAGAATTTATTATTTTTATTAAAATTTTTTTTCTAGACATTATAATATTATTATTTATTTAAAATTTTTTAAAAGTTATTGATAAAAATGATCATTTTGAATGTGTCATTTTCATGGTAATACATCTTAATTTCAATTTAGAACCCATCAGAAAATTGTGAGCTATTGTTTTAGACCTCTTACAGTCGATCAACAACATTTTTTCAAACAAGTCTCGATCAGCGACAAAAATATTACATCATGAGTTTCAATACATAATTGCATCAGGACTTCAATAAAAGTGAGTTACGTGTTCGAACGAGACGGATCATACATTAAAATATAGATTTTTTTTTTATTTAATGGATCTTTCATGTGACGTGACACATTTTCATTGGAGTCTTAATACAGTTATAGATTAGGACTTCTAATCTAACATTTTTTTCCAATTAACGGGTCCGATTGTTCACAAGGAAGCTAAGCCTAAGATCGGTTAAGGGTTGCACGGTCTGGTCTAACTTTTCAAAACTTTGATTTTGATTAAATTATCTTCAACATATATAATAATTAGTTTATCTGATAACAGAAATGCAGTTTGATCAAACATTAAAACATAAATCTCATAATGATTAAAAAAATCAAATTGATCTTTAATTACATTCATAAATTAATTCAGAAGTTATTGAACTTTATTATTGATCCCCATCCCTCCCATGCAGGTGGAGGATGATGAGTCAATCCCTTCAGTTGGCAATAACAGTCCAACCACCATCATCATCCCCAATCCCCATCCGCGCCACCGAGCAACAATGCCTCTCCCTCCTCCATTCCACCTCCTCCCTCCCCAAACTCCTCCAAGCCCTCACCTTTCTCCTCAAATCCGGCCTCCACTCCAACATCCTCGTCCTCACACGTTTCGCCGCCGCAGCTTCCTTTCTCGGCCCTTCCGCCACCGCCGCCGCCGCTGCCCTCCTCTTCTCCCCTTCCCATTCCCCACTCCACCTCTACGACTCCTTTCTCTTCAACACCGCCCTCCAGTCTCTTTCCCCTTCCCCTCTCCATCCCCTCCCCATCTTCTCCCTAATGCTTCGCCTCCACCTCCCTCCCAATCACTTCACCTTCCCCTTCCTCCTCAAAGCCATTGCCTCCCTCCCCTCTCCCCTCCCCGCCGCTTCCCAAGCCCATGCTTCCGCCCTCCGCTTCGGCCTCGCCGGCGACTCCTTCGTCCACAACACCCTCATCCACGCCTACGCGGCGGTCCGCTGCGTAGCCGCCCTCGAGTCTGCCCGCAAGGTTTTTGACGAGATGCCTAAACAATGTCCCGTCACCTTCAGCGCCATGATCGGCGGCTACATCCTCTCTGGTCGCTCAAATGAAGCCGTGGCACTCTTTCGCCAGATGCAGCTGACCAACATCCCGCCAGACGATGTCACCATCATGACCGTTCTCTCGGCATGCGTCGACCTCGGGGCGCTCGACCTCACGCATTGGATTAAATTCTACGTGGAAAGGATGAAGATGCCCAAAACCTTATTTCTCTGCAACGCATTGGTGGACGCACTTGCCAAGTGCGGGGACGTCGACGGCGCCGTGCAGCTGTTCGACAGAATGCCCGAGAAGAACATTGTATCGTGGACTTCGGTGATCCACGGACTAGCGATGCACGGGCGTGGGGTCGAAGCTGTGCGGGCGTTCGAGGCCATGAAAAATGCTGGTTTTGAGCCGGATGCTGTTGCATTTATTGGCGTGCTCAAAGCTTGCAGCCATGGCGGCCTGGTCAGTGATGGCCGTTACTACTTTGATTCAATGAGCAGGCACTTTGGGATCCAGCCGAGAATTGAGCATTATGGTTGCATGGTGGACTTGTTCAGTCGAGCAGGGATGGTGGAAGAAGCAATGGAGTTTGTGGGAGCAATGCCCATCAAGCCAAACCCTGTTATTTGGAGGGCTCTCATTGCAGCTTGCAGGGTTCATGGAAAACTCGAGCTAGGGGAGAGGATCACAAAGCAATTGATCAACCAGGAGCCATTATATGGCTCCAACTATGTCCTGCTATCAAATTTCTATGCTTTAAACAAGAGGTGGGAGAAGAAGTGGGATATCAGAAAGTCCATGGACCAGCAAGGAATGCGCAAGGCGCCAGGATTCAGTTCATTTGAGCTGAATGGGGAGATTTATGAGTTTGTTGCAGGAGGGGAGAAGCTTTCACACTACCAGGAGATCTATGAGATGGTAGAAGAGATTTCTAAGAAGCTGATGGGAGCGGGGTTCATGGCCGCCACGTCGGAGATGTTGCTGGACATCCATGAAGAAGATAAGGAGGATGCGTTGCACTGGCATAGTGAGAAACTGGCCATAGCTTTTGCTCTGCTCAGAACTCCTCCTGGAACAAGAATCAGGATTGTGAAGAACTTGAGGGTCTGTGGAGATTGCCATTCTGCAACCAAGTTCATATCTAAGGTTTACCACAGAGAGATTGTTGTGAGAGATCGGAGTCGTTTTCATTGTTTCAAGGATGGTTTCTGTTCCTGCAAAGACTTTTGGTGAGGAGGTGCTTAATATGACACTACTAACTCAGGTTTGTGATTCGAACACACTAGTTATGATGATTGTATCAGATTGAAATGGGTGGTCAGATAGGCATGAATGCATCTACACATTTTTAATTGTGTTTGAATTCATGTCTTATTCATGTTTGATTAAAAATTTGAATTTCTAGAATATCTAAAATTATGATGAATACTCATCCAATGAGTTATATTTTTTAACAACAAAATCATCGATATACAAATAGGGACAATTGGTGTGTCATCAATAATATTTATTACAAAGGATGAATCTCAAAATATTTTAAGCAAAAAACATTCTGAATTCAAATTCAAGATCATCTAGATCCCGATTTCAATAAATTTATAATCAAACAGAGTGACAAGTCAAACTTAATGTCTTGAGAGTGATCCAATTTAAATCTAGATAAGTTCAAATCAAATACTTGAAATGTTGTCAAAGGCTTTGATGTATCAATCAGAAGGTAAAATGATCTTAAAATTTGGCATGCATATAGTCAAATCGAGTGTTTCGACAACAGTAATCTCAAGATCTTAAGATCTTTCAATTTTGATGTCATTAAGATACTTAAATCGTAAAAAATTTACCTGTGAATAGTGAAATCAATATAGATCGTCCGATTAAGTGTTTTGAGAAATTGACCAAATTTACCAATCATCAACTACGACATTCATAACAATCAACTACTACCTCCACAGTCAACCACGGCTTCTAAAGCTAACTACGACTGGTATAGCCCCAACCCACCACAACTATCATATTTAGACCACAGCAATTATTGTCTCAATTATTCTTAACAATTATATCTATTAGATTATTTCATAGCAGATATGATTTCAAAACTATTAGATCTTGTTAAATTATTTTACAATATATTTGCTAACAGAAATTAGGAAATGTCTAAACGCCCGCTGACTCCTACTCCGGTTAAAAAGAAAGGATGGTAAAAGCAAAACCTGATGAAGTCTTAAGGTTTTTCCGAGCATCAATTTCCTGTTTGCTGTTCCATCTCCCGTACCATTTCTCAGCCCCCTTCCGTTCTGAGGTACGGACACCTCACGAGAAGCAACCGTTCATTAACGCAGCCTCCGGTTACCATCCCACGTGGGCTCCGCTGACCGTCACCTCGCACCATCAATTTCAATGCAGCAGCCATAGCCCAGCGGTGGCCTCACTCCCGGTAACTTCACTCCCCACTGAAACATTATTATTTTAATAAAATAAAATAAAATAAAAGCAGAAGAAGATAATATTATAAAGATAATATTCTCCACCACCATCTCCCTCCCGCATCTTTCCACTCTCAGCTCTCTCAGCTCCCACCTTTCTGAACTGGCAACACCCCCTTTTTCTCTCTCAACTCTTCTGTGCAGATCAATGGAGAAACCAACCATGGCACGCTCGCTTTTATGTACTCCCCATTTTACCCCTATTGTCCTCCTTATTTCCCTTCTCTTACCCTCCGCCGCACCGCCGGTGGCTTCCGCCTTCAACATCGCCGCAGTCCTCGCCGGCCACCCCGATATCTCCTCCTTCGCCAAGCTTCTTATATCGAGCTCCGTCGCCGGTGACCTAATCGGTCGTTCGTCCCTCACGCTTCTCGCCGTCCCCAACGCCTTCCTCTTCCGATCTGATGTCCTCCGCTCCGCCGGCGGCGACATCGCCGACGTGCTTCGTTACCATGTCCTCCTCGAATACCTCTCCTGGTCGGATCTCCACAGGATTCCGCCTACCGGCAAGATGGTAACCACTCTGTACCAAACCACCGGCCGCGCCCCCAATAACCTCGGCGCCGTCAATCTCACTCGTGACCCCGTTAATGGCGTCGTCACGGCTCGCTCACCCGTCCCCTTTTTCGCTTCCAACGCCACCGTCATCTCACTCGTTACGACAGTGCCGTACAACATTTCCGTCTTCACGGTTAACGCTTTACTAATGCCCTACGGATTCGATCTCGCCGCATCGGAAACGCGTCCTCCGGCGGCGCTGAACATCACTCGAGTGCTCCTCGACGGCCGGGATTTCAACGTTGCGGCGTCGATGATGGAAGCATCGGGAGTCGTGGAGGAGTTCGAGAACGACGAGCATGGGGCGGGGATCACCCTCTTCGTGCCTACGGATGAGGCGTTTGCGGGACTACCGGCGACGGAGAGGCTGCAGTCCTTAACGGCGGAGAGGAAAGCAGCGGTTCTCAAATTTCATGTGCTTCATTCTTATTACCCTCTTGGATCGCTGGAATCGATCGTGAATCCGGTTCAGCCGACGATCGCGACGGAGGATTCGCAGGCTGGGTGGTTTACGCTCAATATCTCTAGAGTGAACGGATCGGTGGCGATTGATACTGGATTAGTGCAGGCGACGATTACCAGAACGGTGTACGATCAAAATCCAGTTGCGGTGTTCGCCGTCTCAAATGTTCTGCTTCCTCGGCAGGTTTTTGGGAAGGGAGAGCAGAACCAGCAGGGAGTGGGTTTGGAAACTGCGACGCCATCGCCGGAGGCGGCGCCGCCGGAGGAGGGCGTGGCGGCTCCGGGAAGTTTGATGTCGCCGCCGGGTAGTGGGGATAAGTTTTCGGTGGCGGGAAGGCTAGGGTTTCGGGAATGTGGGATTTGTATGGGATTAATGTTTCTTCCATTGATGCTGGGGGATCTGTGTATCTAGGGCTGAGTTCTTTTCTGAAATTTGATTTTTTTTTTTTTGGGTCATTGATTTGGCGATTTTGTATACGAGAAATTATATTGGATTTGTAGCTGCAAAGCAGCGATTTTTTGTTTTGCTTTGGCTTAGGGAATTGATTTTTTTCTATTTTTTATTATTTATTTTTTATTTTGGTTGGAATAATGTGGAGTATGATATCAATATTTTGAAATTTAAATTAGCAATTGATGATTTGGTTATTGAGTAATGAATTGATTTGTTTAGTCGTAGGGGCAGAATTAGGGCTGTAAACGAGCCAAGGCTCAGTATTCGGCTGGTTCGAAATAGCTCGTGTTCGAAATCGGCTCGTGAACAGTGTGTTCGTGTTCGGCTTGATTTAAATATTCGTGTTCGTGTTCGGCTTGAAATTGGCTCGTTTAAACTAAAATTGAGAAAAATAGATGTAAAGTGTGGGATTCGAACCTGAATCAAATATATACAAAAGAAGATACTAACTACATTATCAGATGAGTTGTTATGATTTAAACTTAGACTTAAATATATATAATATATTATTATATAAATAATATATGTAATATATTGTTATATAAAAAATTATATAATTTTTTTTTCAACCCATTTCGAGTCGAACACGAGCGAACAAACAATTGTTCATGTTCGGCTCATTTACATTTCGAGCTTAAAAATTTGTTCGTGTTCGGCTCGTTAGGCTTAACAAACGAGCCGAACACGAGCTGTTTAACGAGCCGAACACGAGTTGTTCACGAACAACGAGCCAAATTGACAGCCCTAGGCAGAATCAGTCTCTTTTTTGATAGAGGGAGGGGAACTTTCATCCTTTCTCCTAATATTGGAGATGTTATGATAACGAAGGGTAAAATGATATTTCAGGAGAGATAAAATTGATATTTTAGAAGAAATAAAAATACAAATTGTCTTTTTATATAATTAAAAATCTAAATTTAAGTTTTGGGGGGGTTGACTCGAGGAAGTTTGATGTTGCAGTCGAGAAGTGGCGAGATTAGGGTTTGTATGAGATTGATGTTTCTTCTATTGATGGTGGGGGATCTGCATTTCTAGGGTTGAGTTCTTTACTGAATTTTGATTTTTGTTTTCATGTATGGATGTATGGGATAAAGATATTATAAATATAAACATTAATTTTTGAGTGTTAGACATGTAAATAGATCAAAATTGTGTGGTATCTTTGTTGGATGACTCTATGGGCATGACCACATTCTAAGGCATTTAATGAATGACTAACTCTTTCATGCTACGTTTATGTTGGCCGCTCTTTGAGGTGGATGTTGTGATTTCCAACCAATATTAGAGTTATCTTAACAATTGATTTATTGTCTCCCTCTTTTTATGAATTTGTTGGTGTATTCGTTCTAGATAATGACTGAAAAACCGTACTAATTATTAGGAATTGATAGCTACCTTATGATCATGTTTTGCCTTTTCAACCCACATTAGTCTATTGTTGTTTGGGAGCTTGGGTTGGAATCAAGAAGTTCTGGTTTTGAAAATTTTTGGGGTGTAAATGAGTTGAATTTGAGTGAGCTTAGACTCAGTCTCATATTTGGGTCGTTAAAAAAATACTATTGTTAATGTTCAACTCGTTTATATATCAAGCGTATAAAATTTATTCCTTTCCGGTTCATTTATATATCGAGTGTAAATATTTTGTTCATGTTTAACTAGTTTACTTGGTGAGTTGAACATGAGCTATTCGAGAAAGAGCTGTTTTGATAGCCTTAGCACATGGTCGTAAATTGTTAGGTGCAGTGGCAAAATTTTAATTTATTATTTATATTAATATATTCATTTAAATAAAATATAATATATTTTTTATTTTATTTTTAAAATTAATAATTTTAATTTATCATAAATCTTTTGTAATCTTGTAGTCAATCAAATTATTTAAAAATAATACTATATATACATATAGTCAAATTTGTGTTACCATCCGTGATCTGTTGGTAGAGCAACCTCTTTGAAGGTCAGGTAACGGGTTGGCAAGTTTGTCGGTAATGAGGACGGTCTTCGAATAATTAGGCACAAGTGAGTGGTTCGGGGCTCGTATAATAGTCTATGGTCATTCTTATATATATATATACCCTAATAAAAAACAAGTTGAACATGAACCCTAAACCCTAAACCCTAAAAACAAGTTGAACATGAACAAATTTTCTGCGTTCGATGTATAAACAAGCGAAAATGAATAATATTATTTTTTTAATAACCCGAGCACAGGACGAGCCTCGCTTTGCTCAAGCTCAGCTCGTTTGCACCTCTGCTCACAACGTATACGCAGACTCTCAAATCAAAAACTTCTTGCATAGAGCCTAAGCTCCCCACATAAGGATAGGCCATGGAGGATTGCAAAGATAAAGCATTTTCAAGCATTACCTAGGACGAATATACTAATAAATTCTTAAAAAATGGAAGAATCAATCAATTTTTAAGATAACCATAATATTTTGCAAACCACAACATCTACCTTTAAGGAGTGGCCAACTTAAACTTAGCATGAAAGTAGTCATTCATTAAATGCCTTAGAATGGGGTCATGCCCATAGAGGCATCCAACAAAGATACCAAAAATTCTTAGCTATTTATATTATCTAACACCTAAAATTTGATGTCTACATTTATAACAGCTTGCCATCTTAATGTCATAAGATTATGCATGACAAGATATGATTCACTTTAAGAAATATAATGACGTTGTATCTTCGATGTGATGTTAAAGATTAAAATAGTAGGTGTGTAATTATAAATCTTTAGAAGTTAGATATATAAATACATAGAAATTGTGTGGTGCTTATGTCAATTAGATTTTATCTTAAGGACTTTGATCTCAGCCAGCGCTCATCTTAGGAGAAATTATTACGTACAGACAACAATGGATGAAAAGGTCACATCAAGCCACATAATATACACATAAATTTGTTATGACATTACATACTCAGTCACCATTGTCACATATCGAGCACAAAAAAAAAAAAAAATTTGTTCTGCTCATTTACTTAATGAATGAATCGAACACGAGTTATTTAATGAGGCGAACACAAACCCAAGTTGTGAGCAAATTTGTGTTAAATTCACTTGTAATTCCCCAAAAAATACGCTTAACCACGTAAAATAATTAAATTTATTAGTCGCTAATTAATGTTAAAACAACATATAAGTCTACTTAATTTAATCATGGACTTAAGGAATCAGCATAATGGTTGCTAAAGTAGTGCTGATTGATTAATGATTAAGGATTATAAAGCCTAATAAATTATGTTAATTGTGAATTATTAGGCCAACTAGTTACATGTTCACTAATGATTGATGTAAAATATAGTATAATTAGTCATTTACTAATTAAAATATAGATTAAGTTGGCTTCTCACTTTAAAAATAATTGATGATTGACAATAAGTAACCCAAAGTTTGAAATAAAAAAGTGCACTTTGCCATTTAATTATTTACATATCATTAATTAATGCAAATATTTATAAATTAATGGGAATCTCTATGGATAAATGACTAAATACTTACTAATAGGATCTTAAAAAAGGAAAATAACATCTTGTGAGATGTATACATGATCATAATTTTTATATCTAGAAGTTGAAGTGTATATAATTTGGAGTAGTATTGTACATTCATCAAAAACATATATATTAGATTTACTAAAATTACAAAAAAGAAAATGATATATCATCATCATTATTAACCAAAAGAGCAGCCAAAGGGTTGGCTTCAATCACTAATCCAAAAACCTAAGTACAAGTTTAGTGCTAAAATTAGTTTTAATGTAACCATTAAACTATAGTGGGTAAAATCAAGATGAGGTTACTAATAAAGGAAAACTTTAAACTAGTTATTTAATATTTTATAAGATGAACATATGCACAAGTTGAAAGAGTATGAAGCTCAAATCCTTTAACTCTTAATAGAAGCTAATAAATAAAAAGTCTCATTGCAAAATAATGAAAATTGTCAATAATAAAATCAAAGCCAGAATATAATTGACCTAATAGAAAAGGCCAATGTGAAAATTCCTCATTATCATGTTGAGGTTTCTACATCATCACGAACTAACCTAAAACTAGTTGATCCTCACAACATTCCACTAACATTAATGAAGTTGATCTAATGTCATTTCATTGATATTCGTTGTGTTGAATTATGTCATCTTGTTCATAAAAAAAAATTCATTTAAGAGACAAAAAATTGCTTGATTAATAGCACAACTTTCATGAGTCTTCACCCTTAAATGATGTATTATTCTAGCATTTCAATGCCAATGGGGGGTTCAAGCTAACAATTATTGATTCTTATGATAGGAACATATTTGACAAACAAAACTATCATGCACATTCAACAAGCCTTTGATGCTCTCATTTTTTTAAATCTCTCTTGTTACTTTTAGTAGCCTAGTTTAAACTATGCATGCCTTTGAGGAGCTCACTAGAATTTTTGTGGAGCAATTTATTACAAGTTAAAGAATTATTAAAGATTCTTACCATCTCTAAAAAATTTTCCAAAATGAATGAGATTTTCTTAAATAGTATAGTGAGTTATTATATAGAGACTTTCTTGGAGGGCTCCGTTCAGAGCTTTTTTTATTCATCACGTGATACAATCCATTTTGGGCCTACTTTATTCATTGTGTAAAAGCATAGATCACTTGCAATGAGGTCATCAATAAACACCAAACTTAATTTGAATATTCATTTAGTAAACATAAGAATTCTCTTGAAGGTGTTACAATCTTCTTCTAACGAAAAAAGTGGGAACAAAGATATATTTCTCTCCAAAATCAATATGACCAAAGGCATATCGGACATTCCTCTTAGACTAGAGAAGCATATCATTCATTATAATATTTCTAATTCATTCTCTCAAGCAACTACTTAGCCTTTACACTAACATATCATGCTCCGGGAGCTAAGCATACCTGGCACAAGGGGTACTAAAGTAATCATTTTATGCTTGGCAAAACATCCATGACGATCTCGTCAACATGAGTCTCATATATAATCCTACTTTTTTTTTCTCATTTAATTGTTAGCATACAAGCAATATTAATATTTTTTTGCCACGCTTTGATCTCATGAGCTTGTTAAATTTGGTTCATCGTTTTTATCAACACTCAATTCTCCACCCCTCACTTTAACATGTTAATAAAAAAATATAGCTCTTTATAACATAAGAATCTCTTAACTATCTTTATCACTTAATAGTTTGCAATCATTTGTACAATATTTGAATGAGTGGAATGCCAAATTTAATAACACCTCACATCTAATCCTCTATTTTTGCAAGCTATCTAGTGTCTAATAGAACTTGTTCTACTTGAATTTTTTTCACTCATTTGCATCTATTTTTGGTTATTAGCATGGTTTATGGTTATGTCAACTACTTAGCACTTTTCTATTGCTTTGTGCATTGTTTGTGCTGTCTCCATCAAGCTTTTTCATGGGATTGGCACTTATCTTTGTCTAATTGCTTTTAGCCAACACAAAAGCACACTCTAGCATAGGTCTTTTTTTTTTTTATGAATCCAGTGATCCCTAGGCATAATGTATTTTATTTTTCATCTTCTCTAAAAATATTTAGTAATTTTGATTATAAAAATAATAATAAAATACAAATACTCAAATATCAACTTTAAATTTAATATGATTGAAATGCAATGGACAAATTCTCATCATCAGACATGGATCTCGATGAATAACCCAAATCTAAGTTTGACTATAGTGAGAAATATTCAAAATTTAATTGAAAGTCAACAGTAACTCTGATTTTAGCAAACTTATAGTCAATCTGATTGGCTAGATGAGATGAACCTAATAATATCAAAATTTGTTAGTCTAAGTCAAATCAAGCTCGAATCAAGACATGAAGCCGCTTTTGAAAGCTTTTCGGGTCAAACAAATTCAAAATTTGTGAGACCATAGTAGTTTTGAGCGTCTTGACAAGACAAATCCAACGAACATAAGATCGATCAATTTTGACAATTTTAAGTCACTCAAATATCTATCAAACGTCGTCTGATTGAGGGAATCTCTTAATGCCATCTGATTCAAAATCTTTCATTAATATCAATCAGAACTTTATAAATAGAACCTTATTCATCTCTTGAAAATGAGAGAAAGTTTGAAGCTTGAAGAAAAACTTGAAGCTTGGAGAATGAACTTAAAGTCTAGCATCACCCTCGTAACCATCGACAACCACCAACCACTAACCACCGTTGACCATCACTTGTCGGTCGCCACCAGTAACAATCGACAACCCATTCCTTGCAACAATTTCATCCACGCACTAACATTGTATGTAACTCAAGAGACTATGCAATCATTCCCGCCTGTGAGACAAAATTTTGTAACTGTAATCATCAATTTCTAGTGAATTTCTTCAACTGGGTCATACCCTATGATTTTCCCTTTCTAGAATTTCGACGATAAAACTAATAATGTCTCTACTGATTATTTTATTTTATTTATATGTGTGTTAAATCATTGTACAATGCTAAAAAAATAATTTATTACTCTACCGCCACGAATTTTCTAGCACGTATCAATGATTTAAATCTTGAAAATAAAAAACTATTTTGTCCCACTTGTAGAAAACATTACTATATTCTAATTAAGGTTATGTTTTAGAGAGACTTATGTCTCCTTCAGACTCCCATTAGAGTTCTTTTTGGGGAATTATTTGCTTGATACTTTTAAAAACATATGTGATGACTTTTTGAGTAAGAACCTCGATAAAGACATATTTTTTGCTATATATATAATTGATATATATATATAATTGATACACTTTTAAAAAATTCCCATCCACACAAATCTCAAGTCATCACACGGATCTCGAGTGACTTTTTGAGTAAGAACCTCGATAAAAAGTCATCCAAAACTTTAATTTCAACAAACTTACAGTCAAACTAACCGCTCGATGAGAAGAACCTAATGTTATCAAAATTGATTTACTTTGAACCAAATCAAGCACATATCAAGTCATTAAACCAATTTCAAAAGTTTTCTAGACACATTTGGATGGTTAAAAGAAAGTTGATTCTAACGAGTCTATAGTCAAATTGAGCATTTTGACAAGATAAATCAAACGAGCTCAATATTATTCAGTTCTAGCATCATTAAGATACTCAAAGGTTCATTAATTGTTGTTTGACCGAGGGAAGCCCTTTGAGCCGTCTGAGCAAATTAGTTCATATTTCAGTTTTAATTGCACTTAAAACTTTATAAATATATCATCACTCCTTTCATGTGGGAGGGGATGAGAGCTTGAGAGTTGAGAAATAACTTAAAGCTTTGAAAAGAAACTAAACTTCAACACCATTCTTGTCGCCGCGACCGTCACCAACCAACGTTGACCACCGCCGACGGTCGTTGACCATTGACGGTCGTCATTGACCACCACCTAATACTACCGACCGGACACCGCCAATCTTTATCAGTCGCTATCAATCGACATTGTAGCTCAGAAAACCTAGTAATCATTTCTCACTTGTGAGACTAGTAGTTGCAATTGTCATGCAAAAACTTCTGATATCATTATTAGTTGTTTTATCTTATATGAATATGCATTGAATCTTCGTACCATATTTAGCAATAATCTGGAACTCAACTACTGCAAATTTTCTTACATACATCAATAATTACTTCTTTATCATTGTCTTATGACTATCTTTTAAGAAGTTGCAGCCATATTAAACAGATTCTAAATATTTAATTTTAGATGCGAACTATTAAACATTATTTAGTGTCTATTAAGTATGATTATGTAATCTTAATGACCTACAAATATGCAAGCTTTATGTTTTAAAACTGAAAATTATCACATGCGTTTTAAAATCTACGCAGTGCATGTTGAACTTCATTTTTTTTTAATGTTAAATTAATTACAAATTTACCAAAATTTTTAGAACTGTAAACTCAAGTTTTATAAAATAAATAAATAAATAAATAAAGGATTTAACGTGGGATTTCCAACCGGAATGCGCTGGCACTGCTCACATTTGTCATTTTGCAGCAGTCCGAAATGTGGGCCCAATGGGCCTACACTTGGCTGAATTCGTAAAGGCCGTCGTCACCCACTAGCGAATCATTTCCGCCTTCTCTTGCACGGAATGATAATGGGCCCCAATCGTAGGGCATATATGTTGCTAATCGGAGAATTCAGATTATTTGGCGAGGTGGGACTAAAATTATTGCAGAAATTTTGCGCTGGCGGTAGCAGGGAAAGAGATGGTGTGAGATTTGGGAGCAAGTGGACAAGTTTGTGATGATTGAGATGGGGAAGGGTGGTTCGTAGGCTTATGAAGGGCCATGCTATTTGTGGCTTGGGTTGATGATGTCTTTCTTTGATTTAGCTTTTTGGGTGGTTGATTTTTCTCCTTTTTTTTTTTTTTCATTTTGTTGTTTTTTAAAGGTTGGTATGTTAGTGTTATTTGATGCTTCTTAAGTGACAATTCATAGGGTTTTGTTTGCAATATGAGTAAATACTTTTGTTTTTCCTTTGCACAAAATAGTGATCCTTAGGCACATTAGAGTTTGATTTATTTTATATCATTTAATCAATGTGGAGTTGAGCACAAATTGATGTAATTAACCTTAAATAAATTTTGAATGGTTTTGCTTGGATTGTGGATGTTTGAATGGGTTGTGTAATATATCTGAATGCTTAAGAAAGAAGAAATTAGTACCAACGATATTTACCATGAGCAAAGATACAGGCATACAGTAAAATCATTTACGCTGATGAATCTGGCATGGTGGCTGGCCAGTTTCTTCAGCAACAAACACTCCCTGCCCATTACCTAACAAAATTGAAAAAAATCTGCAAAACATCAAGAAAATTAATTGTGAGAATATAAAAACAACAGATGAATAAGAGAGATTCAAAACCAATAGAAACAAACTAGGTAAATAATAAATAAATAAATTTTTCCAAAAAAGGAATTCCATATGTTGAATGCTTTCTGACATTCATTTTTCTATAGATGTAATTAATAGAGAGTAGAGAGAAATGAATTGTTTTCATCCCTCATGCAATTCAATATTTGAAAAGAGAATATGTTATCTTTACTGCACCTATGTATTAGCTGGAAGATTTACATGGATATCACTCAATTACTATGTATTTACAAATTTATCTCCCACTTTCTTTAAAACAGACGAGTTGGTTCCTCGTTTCCTCATTTCCCTTCAGGCCATCATCCAACTTCTTTTACTATCAAGACAAACCCTCTTGAGAGTTTAGCCTTAAAATCATTGTATTGTATGGCAGCGAAGCTTCTGTCTCATGAGGTATCTGGTCTCTGCATCGGCAAGCCCGCACTGAGAGTGTTACCAATCTCCGCCACCATTCGTGAAGCAATCCTTGCCCTCAAGCAATGCGGTGATACCTACATTAGCGTTTAGACCTCGGATCAATCGGCACAGATTGAAAACTATAAAAATTTTGGACTTTTGCGGATTAATAGTGCCCTACAATCCATGATGACACCCAATACAACTTATTGATGATTTATGCATTATAACTCATTATTTAAGCTTGATGTTGCTTATCAAAGATGATTTATCTCTTATTGTTAATGCTTGTTTCTATCTTTTGATGAAGTATTACTATTCTTTGTTGCCACTTTTAAGTGTCACTGTTGATATACCACAACTAGTTATTGTCACAAAATATGCACCATTCTTCTTGTTGGTGATGCCTAGAAAATGTCCTTATTTGGCTAATGTAACCCAAAAGGCCTCCTTCATGCCAATAATGCTTACATGAGATGCTTCTCATATTCTATGAGTTTGTCATTAAATTTATATTCATACCCTATTTAACTATTATTCGTACGTTGGCTATCATCATAGCCATAATGTCTAACGTATTGTGATCGTTACCTTTGAATTAATATAATCATCATTTCAAGTTCACTACTTATTCTTTAGGTTTAATGTCTTCACTAACTTGGGCACATTGTTTTCCTTGCCTTCAAACTTACCCGAACTCTCATATTTTATGATTAAAGGTTATATATAATAGCCACCTATGTTTATTGTAATCACATCATTTAAATTTATGTATTTACATCCTATAAGTTTATTATTGTCATTATATTTGGCCTTATCACAAATGTTGCTATCACTACATAAGTCTCTAGACATTTCCAACCATTGTCTTTAAGTCATATGTAGCAATCATCTTTAAGTCCACCATGTTGGTAGTAGTAATTACATCTAAGATAATTGATTAGTGTCACCATCATCACGTTGTCCATCATTACCACCCTCACATCTTTCAATACATTATACAAACCCCAAAACTTTGTGTGCAAATTGGATCAATGATGATTGAAATTTGTAATTACATTCATGTTATATCATTTTGTCTTCATAAATTAGTTCTACTTTTATAAACTTCATTATATTCAAATTATAATTGTATCATTAAATGATCAACAAAAAGGGTTATACTACTATATTCAAAAGTACTCATAGCAACACTCTCATATGAGTCATACATAATGGCTTTTTACTTTGAGATTTTTTAATTCTCGAAACAGTTTTCTATATAAATTTATACATCGAAAATCATAAAATTAAAACTTGCATAATTTTTTCTACAAACTCAAAACTTAATTTATTTTTAAATAAATGTTTCATAATTGAAATTAAATACAAAAAAAATTTGAATTTTTATGTGCTTCAATATCTATGTATATACATTTTCATTTTTTTTTTCTAGCTACCAAAAACTAATCTAGCCTCAACTCAATTCAATTTTGAGTCGAGCAAGGCATGGTTTGACATTTGGCTCATTAACTTTGATTTGAATTTATTCGGATCAAAATTCAATCAAATCTCAAACTTTGTGCCATGTTGCATGATCAACCTTTTTATTTAGGGTGGATAAACTTATTGTGAAATAAGTTAATACTTAAAAAACAAGCTAAATCATTTATCATGAATCAAGTTAAGCACTTTAGATGATAGCAAATAACAATAATGCATGAATGACTAGTATGCATGGATGATTAAAAGGGTATGTATGTATTTAGCCTAGATGCATGAGAGGGCTGATAAGGTTGTTGAGATCATTTCACATGTGCTAAGGAAGGAGGAGCTGAGGTTGTTGTTATTGCATTTACATATTTAACTCCTATATTTTCATATTTACATTTATACTATTTTACTATTGCATGGAAATAGGTATTTCCCCTTTTAAAAAGTTGTAGTGGTTGTATTTTTGATGTGTATAATATTTGAGTCTTATAAATATAAAAAATCATAATTTCAAAGGTTTTATGGAGGGGGAAAAGATGCAAAACTACTTGTCCCACCATGGGCTATATCGACATCCACCAGTGCTTGGAGCTAAATATATTAATGCACAGCCCTAAATGTTGCGACCATGCATGATGGACAATGATCTTTAGGGGCCACATTGGCACAATTTATGGAAGAATAAAAGCAAAATGCTCAAAATTTAATTACATAATTTTTTTTTTTGGTAGAAAAATAAATATTAGAATATCTTATAAATTTGAATATTTCATCAGATATCTTGACGAAATTTTTACATTAATGTTCACCCAATTAGTCAGGTCTGTGTTAGGATAGGACATTAAATAACCTGCTCGCAGGGGCAGAACCACCCTCTTTCTTGGGAGGAACAAACTTATTATAAAAATTACTCTTAATTCAAAATAAAGTGAGGATAAGTTCATTAAATGAACCATTTTGCATGATGACATCTCTTTCATATATAAATGAAACTCTTCTTCTCTTTTCCTTGTTGTTGCCATATCTTTTTTCTCCTTCTTCTTCTTCTTCTTCTTCTTTTTCTTCTTCAATTTGGACATGCTCTTTGTAAAATAGAACTCTAGCACATTTGAGAACCAAATTAAAATTAAAAAACTTAAGGCCTTAAGCAAGCTCTAAATTCCTCTTAAATCTAAACAATACTAAGAAAATATTCATTTTAGCTTGTCTAGCTAAAAATATCCCATTAAATAGTGTGTTTTCTCTCTTATGTCCTATTGATTGACACATTGATTTAAGGAATTCATGTCATAATTTTTCAACAAATATTTTAGGCTATCTGTCCACTACCATACTTTTTTAACATCTGAGACTTGAGGCCTGACAATAAGAGTATTTAAAATCAAACTGTATGGAAAAAGCAAAACGCATGATATGTCGAATCTACCAAAAAAATAAAAAAAAATAAATAAATAAAAAAGATTAAATATGGCACAGAATCAGATCTGAAAGAAAGAACATGTTAATCTCATCTCCTTCCTAAAAAAAGCAATTTTTAAAAGGAATGGAAGGTAGAAGCTGAGGCCCCACCACTCTCATAAATATACAATTTCACGGTCTGAGTTCATTACTTCAAAGAAAGCAAGAGCTAGCGGATGCCCATATAGCTTTAGTTCTGTAAAGGCAACTGTTGCTGAGAACAATAAGTGGAGAAATATGAGCCTTTCATGTATTACTCACGCATTTTTTCAGCTTTAGGCTATGGATGATAGTCTCTTTTTATACAACTTTCAATTTTTAGTCACTCAATTTTGTACCATGCTAACAAAAAGGCAGCCAAGTTGGTCTAAGTGCATGTGCTATCTCAACTTCTGATTAATTTTTCTTTCTTTATATATATATACACCCCAGGTAGCACGTTGGTTGGTAGCTCTGTCGTAAGTCCCTCAGACCCAGGCTTGATCCCCGTTGAGGACGAATGCACACCCGTTGGGAAATGGGGCTTGGAGGACGGCTGCTCTAGACTGATCTGTTTGTTTGACCATATGATGTGCATGCATGCTGCTTGATTATAAGAAAATAAGATCGATTCTATTATTGGAGAAATTCAAGCGAAATTCATCTCAAACACGTGCACATCATATATGTAAGGTCTTGAACCGAGAACCTCTTAGTTGAAAGACAGAACTTTATGCTGACAAGAGCCTTGCATAAATTAAGATAATTTATTCTATGTTGATAGGAGGACGAGAATAACTAAAAGTAATTCATGCTTTCTTTTTTAAAAGTCATTCCATGAATAGGACTCGGAATATCTTCACTAAAACATGGTTATGATTCACATTAAATCAAATTAGAACTTACAATTGGAGTTCATGGGCTACAACTTGGCACATCATGCTGCCCATCGCCGGGCTCGGTTCAAGAAGTGTGCAATTATAAGGCTTTAAGGTCAGAGGGAATAAAGTTTAGAACAAGATTTCTATGGTGGTGATACCTCTACCTTTAAAGATAAGATCTACAAATCCAATGCTCCACATTTCTTCAATTTTATGTTTAAGAATTATTAAGAAAAAAAACTTCATATTAAACTTTGCCATTTTTTTTTTTTGTCGAGTTTTTTTTTCCTCGGGTTACTTGAGGTTCCATGTCCAATCGCTGCTCTTCTTGTACCATCTAGCCCAGATGAAATAATTCACTATGTAAGTAAGACTATAGGGTTTAATTAGTCTCCTAATTTGGAAAAAAGATATAAGTATACTGAGTAAGCTATCTGAACCTGATCTTTTGTAATTGTAATAGAGATAGAAGTAGTATGGGACGAGGATAAAAATCAGATGATGATAGTAATATGGTGACGGAGGAAGGGATTATAGCAGTTGAGTGATGATGGTATGATGATAACAGTTAAACAATGGTAGCCGAACTGCGACAGTTATCCAATGGTGGTTGTTGATGGTGATTGACATTGATCATCAAGCAGAGCTTCATAGTTATTCATGTCTCAATGTTATCCCCAAACTCGACTATGCAATTCCCCCTTCATGTAGAGAATGTGAATTTCCTTATGATTTTTTAAGATGTGTATTTTGGTGAATCTAAATCAAAATCTTAAAATACTTCATCATACGCTCAGATTAATTTCTTAGATCATAGATTAGTCTTTTAGCATTTAAATTTGGTGATAGTGTGGTACACTTTTAATGATAATTAATTTTATTGATATACCCCTTTAACTATTTAAATGTAAATTTCTATAAAAAGTTTATCATTTCTCTACGACAACTAGGGGTGTAAATGAGCCGAACATGAGCGAGCCCAGGCTCAGCTCGTGTTCGGTTCGTTTATATTTTGAACTTAAAAAATGTGTTCGTGTTCGGCTCGTTTGCTTAGCGAGCCGAACACGAGTCATTCAAGAATAAAGAGTCGTTTTGACAACTTTAATCACGTAGGCATAAGATGTTAAAGATTTGGGCAAGATTTAAAAATTATTGTTTATATTAAAACATCATTTGAATCTAATTTAACAATTTTAATTCTATTTTCTTAATTAACACTTTAATTGATTATAAATCTTTGTAATTTTGTAGTCAATTAATTTTTTTAAAAAATACTACTCATCAAACATATATAATTGATTAGTAGTATTTCGAGCCAAAACGAGCCGATCACGAACGAACAAATCTTTGTTTGTGTTGTTCGTGTTCTGCTTGTTAACTTAGCGAACAAGCCGAACACGAGTTTCTTAACGAGTCGAACACGAGTTGTTCTATAACAACATGCCGTTTTGACAGCCCTAACGACAACAACTTGATAAAACATTCAAGTTAAATAATATTTAATTTTTGAATCAAAAATTATCATTTGCACATGCATAATTAAGAAATTCCCAAAAAAACCCCACATTATTTTCATAATAATATCTTGACAATTGTTTATAATTGTAGTTATAAGTAAAAGATTAATTAAATGTGCAATTTTTCAAAAGGCGACAGATTTGTGGAGCAACATTGCTGAATATTTAATGAAATTTAGCTGCCTTTTTTTTTGCTGTAGTTAGCTGCATTAAATATTTATGACAGAGTGAATTATTTGATTAATAATGATGGCTTGACCCATTCATATGAAAAAGAAATAGTAAAATTAGAAGGCATGTGATCTTATTGATGGTTTCAAAATAAAAAAATGTTTGCTTCATATCATGAAAAATACATTAAATTTTTTTTTTCTATGGAAGAAATTTTTATTTCTATTTTTTTTATCAAATATATGATTTTGATCTATATGAAGATAGAAAGGATAGATTTAAGGTGTTTTCAACGAAGAGTTATTCCAAACAGATCAGATCCTGACCGAAAATCAGGTGATTTAAGGTTAGGATGTATTTCGGTGGGCCCCACCAAAAAATTTAAAAAAAAATTGAAATAATCCTGACCGTAGATCACCGTGATCTACGGTCACCGTGATCTACGGTCAGAATCGGACACCGCATGCAGAGATGCATGCGGTGTCCGTATGCAATAATTTCTCGTTTTCAACATAGAGAGGCTAAATATAATGATCCAAAACTAAACAATTTTTGAAATTATAAATAGTTACCTTAACTCTGCTAAAATTGTAAATGAACCTAACTTCATCGAGTTTAGTGTTTGTTTGTGTTTGGCTCGTTTAGAAATTTATTAGTTCAATTCAAAATTGTTAGTGAGTGGCGAGTTTGCTTTCTTTTTTGTTCATTTGAATTCATGTAATCGTGTGTGAATTGTGTTCAACTCATATTTGAAAGAGGAAAGAGTGCATAGTAGAGAATAGAAATAACATAAAGAATAAATAGCTGAGAATAAACTTCAACAACTATGTAGTAAAGAATAATTTTGATATCTCTATGACAAGTATGTATAGTCCTTATATAAAAGATATAGGATACTCTTAAAAGAGTTGTTGTAGGTTGTTACTAGTTGTTTTTCAGTGGGGGCTAAGATTGTTGAGTTTTTTAGAAAATTGCTCTTTATATTTTGAATATGTAGTAGTGTTATCTCATCACCACGCACACTGAAACTAACAGGTAACTGACATAGTGTGAGCCTGTGACGAAGCATTAGAAAGCGAGGAGTTGGCAGGGATTTGGTAAAAATATCAGTTAGTTGATCATCAGTGGATATATAAGCAATCGTTACCTTTTTTTAATTGAATGTATTTTCATATAAGAAGTTATCAATTTCTATGTGTTTGTTCTTGCGTGAAAGATTATATTTTACACAAGTGTCATGGCAAGTGTGTGTCACAATAAATGATAATGAGCTGATAGATAAAAGTTATTTGAGCCAGATGACATTTGTGGATGTTGTTGCAAGAGCTCTATATTTAGCTTTAGTTAAAGATCAGGCAACTGTTGGTTGCTTCTTCACAAGTTAGGAGATAAGATTACTTTCAATATTGGGCAATGGCTGATAATTGAATGACAATCCAAAGAATTACTAGCCTAGCTTTTGTCAGAGTAGGAGTGAAATAAAAGAGGACCTGACTGAATATAAAGTCCAATTTCAAGTAAGTCTTTGATGTAGCGGGGTATTCTTTTGAGTTGTTAAAAGTGTAAATAGAGTTGTTTAATAATAAAGAATATGTCTAACCTTGTAAAAAGGATTTTCAACTGGGTACTGAGATGTACGATTGGGCTTTGTTGTGGAAAAAAGAGGATTAGAAAGGGTTATTGTCAGGCAAACCTTCTCTCTAGAGAAAAGCAACATAGTGTGTTTGGAAACTAATTAGAGTATTAGTGGTGTGATGAATATTAATGCTAAGGAGGGTGGAAACTTTTCCTAGAATTTTCATGGATAAATGGTTATGTAGATTATTCACTAGCCATTGAATAAGTTTGTTGTTCTTTCTAATGAGTAAAATATCATCCACATAGAGTAGAAGTTAGATTAAAGTGGAAATTTGTTGATAGAGTAGCAATGAGGGATTAACTTGGCCGTGTTTGAAACCAAATCTGATGAGATGATTTGTAAATGTGTTGAACCA
>NEWO01000039.1:1271764-1289416 GCA_003013225.1 Phalaenopsis aphrodite | reverse complement strand
ATATATATATATATATATATATATATATATATATATATATATATATATATATATATATATATATATATATATATATATATATATAATTTATTTTTATTTCAAAAACGCATATGTTCACTATATTTTTCTTATATATTTTTTTTTCAAAAACAAATTAGTTTTTTTTTTAACACTCAAAATACCTGAAAATTCATTTGTGTGCTTTTGAAAACAACCAAATATATTATAGCATATCAAATATGACTTATTTTGAGTAAAAACATAAACAAAACAATAGAATAAAAATAGAAAATAAAAAACAAAGGTGAACCCAAAAGTCGTATTTGGATTCAATTACTCTTTCATATTCATTCCAGTACATAATGTTCATATGTTCGCACACTACAATTTGACCAAACCAAACAACACATCAAATTTAAATTCACCTAAAATCTCGAGCCCCCCACAAGCTAAATACTTGTATAATAATAATAATGGTACTAATGACAATATTTGGAAGGATAAAACACCATCCCGTGTTTTCATTGTTATCCTCCTTCAAAATGCACAATGGTAAGTCATGACAATACCAATTGAATGGTAAAAGCCAATGGCCAACCCCTCCCTTCAAAATTTCACCAAGTGCTAGTTCAAGGGACCACTCCACCTTCATGATGAAGCATCATGAAATGAATTGAAACCACTCTCCATCCAAAGAAATAGCTTTGGCTAAAACTAGCATAGTTTTATTTCATTATTTTTTTAAGATTAATCTCACTCCATTTCCATATTTGTAATTAGTCACCCCCCTCAGGAGTTCATGAGATGTATTTTGATTTGTCTAAAACGAGCTTAATTATGTATATTTATCCTATCACGCTCAAGCCTAAGTTATTCTTGATATAAGCAAATTATATAGCCATGAATTATAACTATATATGAAATAAAACTATGTTTCCTTTATTGCAGTATCATGAAGACAAACAGCTGCAAGAATCCTTTACCTTTATCTTCTCATTTGCATTCCACCTCTCTTATCTCTCTTACAAGTTATTTCTTAGTCAAACCTAGTGTTTTGGCTTTAGCTTGCCACTTAAATTTCCTTTTAATCTCATTATGCACTTAGGAACTTCACATGATCATCTCTTAAGAAAAATATAGAAAAATCTATAAAAAATTCACCTCTTTAGCTTTAAGCTAGTATCACATTTCTTCATATCATTATATTCACATTTGCACCTCCTGTAATTATCACTATAAACTATCTTAACACACACATTAAAGTTTGCTATTTCTAACAAGTTTAGAATTGATGTCAAATATTCTTTACCATTAAGCTAGATGAAAATATCAAGCCTAATATTACTATTATTGTGATCCTTGAGCTTTGGGGATGCAACTTCTAGACTTATCATTTTTTCTACACCAAGCCATGTTATAGTCATCACCCTTAGGTTCAATGCACTCACCACCTCTAGGAGTATGGTGTTGCTATAGTCAATGCTCTTTGATCAATCATAGTCGCCAATTTTAAAGTTGTTATAACCCTTGCTTTTGTCTTATCACAATCACCACTTAAATTTTGTTATTCCGACCACTCTTATGTTATCCACCACCATTTACTTCAAAATTGTTGTACAAAAATTCAACAATTCAAATATTACTCGGTTTTGCATTTACTGAATTTGCTATTGTGTCTATGAGGACTTAACCATAACAAATAACGAGCACTTAAACTTAGTACCAACTCCTCCATAGATTCAATCACCCTCAATCCATCACTAAACAAATGCCTCTCCAACTAATTGGAAGGAGGCATGATTATGCACTCAATATAAACCCATAATGCAAATTTGCATCTTAATAAAGCATGTGGTTGATTACCTTAGGAGATTTCACAATTAAAAAATGTCTATTTTAATGCTTATGCCTAATAACCTCAAGCTACAACAAATATAAATCTTTCATTTAATTAAAAAAAAAATAATCAAACCACAATAATCATTGGAATAAGATTTCAAACATCCTTGTGCCCACGAACAGATGAGAATAATGTCAACCTATATCAATAAATTCGTTCCAACAATTTGAGGCGACCTTATCGTTCTTACATAACCATGATCATTATAATAAAATTTAACCATTTTGTACTCATTTCTTAGTTGTTCTTGCTTCGCTAGAATACGTCGAATGTGCAAAATATATACTCAAACCAACAAACCATAGCTTGCAAGTAAAAAACTAACCAATTGAACTAATAGAAGTAGGACATCAAATTGATGATGATGACATGCCAAATAAATTAAATATTAATTCCAAAATTTTAAAAAAGTACTTTTTATTTATTAAATACAACTTTGATGTTGACTCCTTCAACTACCACATTGTGGTGAAATCATTTTGGCCACAATTAGCAGGTAATATCCCCATCTAAAAGATTCATGACAGCCAGAAAGCCTTCATTAAAGATTTATATGGCCTCTCAGCTGAGGAAATCTTCGCTTTGGGGAAATGTGTAAATCATACTGATGAGATATATAATTTCATCATTTCGGTGACTTTATTAATTTAAGAATATATTTTAATCAGAAGTGATGACACATTGAAAGGTTTCAAAGAAAAGGCTCAGGAACAAAACCAATTTGTCAAATGTTTTAGCTGTCAATTGACAGTGATATGAAGGGCTGCAATCAAAAGGTTAAATTTGCAAAAAAATTAAAAAAAAATAATAAATAAAGTAAAGATGTTTGCTTGCATACCATAAAATTTCATTTATTTGTACATCTAATATCTTAATATTTACATTTACTTTGATAATATTTTAGTGTGTTAATTGCATAAACAATGAATCACAGCTAGCTAAACAAACAATTTAAAGCCACTAAAGATGGTCACTGATCAGCTTCAAGAGCACAGCAACTTTTTGACTGGTAAAATATAAGTTTCAAATCATCCAAACATTTATAGTTCAGCAGCAATAGAAGTACAAAATCAAGCTTATACCTATGCAGAACAACATTAAGCCTGTTCAAGAACAGCATGAATGATTCGCTCGTTCTGGTTTGGTTGGTTCGACTTCTGATTTGATTGATTCAATTTCGCCTATAGTTTGATTTCATTTAATTGATTTAACAGATCTGTCAAACGATCCAACTGCTCATGCATATTGATCCTTCGAACCGGAGATTGAGAATAAGGATTCAACATTCCTTTACTACAAGATCCTGCTGAGGGACTTGATGAGCATCTTTATGTTCTGCCTTGTTGCCTCGTCGCTGGTGAATACTGAGATGTCTGAACTAATACTCTGCAAGTATACAAATCAAGTGAAGTTAACCGCACCAAGTTTTAGGTTTACATGAGATCACCAGAAGAGAAGAGGGAAGGCGTATATTTTACCTCGAGGTTTTTTAAGGTGTACACGAGGGTGAAGATAGACCGACGAAAGATCTCGACGTTCTCTGGAGTTAGAATTGAAGAGCGCAATCTTCTAACAAACAAGAAGAGAAAAAAAATGAGACGATCTCATTTGTATGGGAGTACAAGTCTCCACTACAATAGCGAATGTTGTTCGAAAATGGAGAAGTTTTTTATTTTTTAGTTTATTTTATGTTGTATTGTATTCAACAATATCCAAAAAAAAGGGAAACAAGTTCGAAAATCATAAATTTATGGATGAACTTGAGGAATTTAGGCTGTTTTCTCGATGACTTGTTTGACATTAGAGAAGGATTTTGGGATTTTGGGGATCCAGGTAGGAGCAATCTTACCTAGTAGCAAGTCTCCTCTAAAGGCTTCTATTCTTCATTTTCAGAGATCTCAAGCTTTAAATGCCTGGTTTCTCAAGTCTACTCCAAAAACTTGTTTTATTTTCATTAATTCATATAAAAAGTTTTGTTTTACTATTTCATATTTGTTTAAAATTTTGGAGGTGTCCTTACCTATGAGTAATGTATTATAAGCATCAAAGTAGGCCACATGAAAATTTGGTTTTTACATAAAGCTTTTTGAATCTAAAGAGGAAGATGGAGGATCGAAGCCTCTGTCCTTGCTCTTTAAGGCCTTGCATAAGCACTTTATCTTCGCCCAAATGTTAGATGTTTACGCTCACAAAACTCAGGAAGTACATTAAAGACATTGGAAAAAAGGGAATCTAGTTCACCAAGATGTTATCGCGCTCTACCATAATATTAAGAAGAAAGTTTACAATAAAAAGTCCCCAGCAGGAAACAATCTTCAAAGAATGTAATATTTGGCGGTGGACGGTCAGCAGCTAGCAGCAGGTTTGCAGCGGCAACGATGGGCATCAACAGGCAACGACAGAGGTTGGCAGATGACAGCAGTAGCCATAATTTACAATATATTCGAACGTCACCCAAATCTGGGTAAGTTTAGAATGCATTGAGGATGAAATAAAATGAGAGTTTAGAATTCACTGAAATTTTACTCTGCATTCTGTTCTCCTCAAAACTGACTTTTTGTGAGATTTGATAAAACTCAAAATTTTCATCCATGATAAATTAATGTAGAGAATAGAAGATAGGTTATTGCTCTAGATATGAAGCTATCCGTTATTATTTGACCTTCTAATTTGTAATATATTTTTTCTTCATTTATATTTTTGTAGGGGAATGGGGCTGCATTTGACATCCATTATTGGGAGAAAGCTCAGTGTTCTTTCTTCGAAATTCAATAGGATTTTTGTGACAAGACCACTTCAATTAAGATATTTTAATAGCAAAGTCCGTCATCAAGGAATAATTTTAGATATTTTGCTTGATTCATTGTGAGATGCACCTATTTGTTGGAAACTCTTCTGTTATATTTGTGATGGTTATGCCAGCATAGTGATGCACTGCCTTGAAACCTGTGTAGAATATTTTAGGTTGAAGATTATTATGTCATTTGATGGCATTAAGCAGTCATGATCTTCACACAAAAATAAAGCAAGGAAAAAGCTTATTCTTTATTTCAATATAGAAATTACTATTACCTTTATTATTTATTCATAACGAATCAAGATTAGAATACTATCTGGTTATGGACCTCAATTTAGTACGTCGTTAGCAGAGGATCAAGCCCAAGAGAATTTATGTTCATATGGCATTTGTATTCAATTTCCCCACTTTTAGATCATAAAATATATTGCAATGAGTAAAGGTACTCCAAACAGAAGGTCCGTGGTTAAAACTTACAACTCTACCATATTGGCAGAGTAGCCCATTGAATTTCCTTTTAAATGAGTTTTCATTTAAAAAAAACTTGAAGGACTTGTACAAATGCACTACAAGAAACTTTAGCAAGCCATTTGCTTCTAATTAATATTTTTCTGCTAAAGCAGTTATCAAAATGTGGACATTTTCTATTATGACTATTAGATAGCCCTCTATATGTAAAGAAACAAGTATTGGAATAATAATAGGTTACAGATCCGGTCAACTCTACCCCAAAATGTAGAAGATCAAACCTATGAATTTTATAATCCTGCCCTATTATGTAAAGCATCTAGCCCAAAGATTGGAACTTGACCTTGCCCTGTAGATAAAGTGGCGCACTGAATTTTTGTCATAGAAATCCTTGAAAGCCTCAAGCAAATATGATGTCTAAAGCGTTGGTAACACTTAAAGTGAAACATTTAATTCCCAGTCTACAGTGAGATGGATTTGTTTGATTCTATAGAAGCAATTGATTTATAGCCTTTCTTTTACTCCCTAATATGTGGAAGTTCGAATTTATGAATTGGGACATCCAATCCTACCCTATGGGCAGCAGCACCCATACAGTCTGTCTACTTTTAAAGCTTATGCAATTTAAACAATCTTCGAGACAGGGTTCGACTCCACCCTTGATGCATGGCAAATCAAGCTATAATGAATCCTATATTTATCGGTGTTTGCATTCTATTTTATCATTTATCAAGAATTTTAATAGGTTAATTTGCCTTTAAATGAGTTTAGGATGACTCCAGAAATCTCAAAATATATTTGAAATTTTTATCTAACTTTTTTGTATAATTGTTGAAATTTTAATTGAATTATTTTTCCTATCTTATCATTTCCTTTCTTGTTGCCAATTTTATTTCAAGAATATACTGACATATCAGAAACATTCTTCGTCCTACTATGCCAATGAAATAAATATGCACACAATATAGTTGAAATATTTAAGTTTAAGAATGACATGCATGTTTGAGTGATTTGCATGCTTATTGGAATGAGCATGTTCATTGATTTCTAGCTAGTTGGCATGTTTTTCAAAGTTTAATTTACATGCTAGTTTCCATTATATCCTTGTACCACATGATATTACAAATGACATCCATCTTAAGCACCCACTCTTCATTTTAGAAGTTATAATATTTGTCTTATTCTGCATAATATATTCAAGAATCTTAAATGTATCACGCATATGTGTCCCTTTATCTTTTAATAATACAACAAAAACAACGAGCAGCCTTTATCCCACTAAGTTAGGTTGGCTACATGAATCCATTTACTCCATTGTGTCCTATGAGTGTCATATTTTCATTTAATTCTAATAAATTAAGATTATTTTTTATACAATATGTCCAAGTCCTTTTTAGGTCCGCCTCTACCGTTCTTAACAAAAGTTGAATCTAAAACATCTACTGTCCTAATCGTATCATTAGATGTTTGACATTTAATGCGATCAAGCCATCTAAGATGGCTTTTTCTAGTCTTGTCTGCCCCTGGCACTACACCAACACTTTCATGGATACATTCGTTTCAAATTTTTGTCTTTAAGTGTCAAACCACGCATACACCTATGCATTCTCATCTCAGCAACACTTCACTTAATTTTGTGTTTCTTTTTTATAGGCCAGCATTTTGCGCCATAAAACATTGTAGGTCTCACCACCATCTTATAAAATTTTCCTTCAAGTCTAAGCAGTACTTTTCTACGACACAATAGGCCTGATGCAATCCTCCCCTTCAACCATCCAACTTGAATTCTACTAATAATATCCACATCTATATCACCATCACTTTAAACAATAGACCCGAAATATTTAACCTGTTCACTCTTTTTAATGATTTGATCACCCATTGTTACAACTCTGCCAGTATATCTACTACTACTAAAATTACATTACAGTGTATTTAGTTTTATCCATATTCAAATGAAGGTATTTAGACTCTAATGTAGACCTTCATAATCCAGATTTTTTTTTAACTCTTTCTCTAGTTTTATCCACATAAAAAATATCATCAATGAAAAGCATACACCAAGGTACAACGTCCTGTAAATGTCCAGTAAGAACATCCATAACTAAAGCAAAAAGATATTGAAAGGGGAGCTAGAGTTTTATTTCGGTTTATATGTTTTGGTATTATGTGTTTCAAGTTATTATTGTCTCTATATTTCAGGATGGCATACTTGCAATTATGAAAGTCTAGCCCCTATAAATAGGGGCAATTTTGTGCGAGAGCTGAGGATAGAGAGTATTTTGATGAGTTGTAAGAACCTTTCTTGTATCCTTTCGGGTTAAGAAGTGTATTTAATATCCTGGAGTGGCGCCCAGTTGGTGATCAAGCATCATTCATTACAGTTTATGCATTGTTACCTTTCTTGGGATTTTCGGTCCAAACATTTTTTTGTTTTCTAGATTTTCCGAAATACAGAGTTATGTTTCACCTTCTTTCTGGCATTATCTTGGTATATGAGCCAGGTTCTTGCACATCATTTCTCTTCCTTCTCCGAGTTTTTATGCATTTCATCCTTTCTCTGTTCATTTATTTTCAAATTTATCCTTTCTCAGGAATTCTGTCCAGATTTTTTTTTCCTTTTTTTTTTCCTGAAGTTCAGTGGCCGCAAGAACTAACTTGCGGTTTTTTGTCCAGATTTTTCTTAGGCTTGCAATCCAGGTTTTACACGGTTTTGCAATCCATATTTGCTAATTTTTGTCTGGATTCCAGTTCTTGCAATTTTTCCGTTCCAGTTTTCTAAAATTTTGGGTTTCTGGTTTTTCCAACAGGTTCTTGCGGGTCTAGCCGCAATCCTCTTGTTGTCCAGCCGTGGGATTCCTCTGTCAAGACGAGTGTTTCCTCTGCTATCGGGATTCCCTGCTTTTTACTATTTCCAGTCATGGGTATCTTTTGTACAGCCCATGGAAGATTGCTATTGGGTATCTGTAGTTCTGTCTTTCGTTTGCAGACTACTGATATTATCCTTGTTACCGTGAAGATTGTTTTATTGCAATTTTGGCATCGGAATTCCTGGGTTGCAAGAATTGTTAGTGAATTCCAAATTTACAGATCAATTTGAGTTTTTTCGTGAATTCCAATTCTATAAATGGGCTCAAAGATTTTTCTAGTATGTTCCTGCATTCATTTGGGATTCTTTCTGCTCCCAAGCATGCCACCAAGAAAGAACAATGTCCATCCAGCCTGAGATTTCGTTGTGAAGAAATGCAACAACAAATTTATCGTCTACAAATAATATCGGTGCTTCTTGAACAATGAGATCCGTAAGATCGACAAAATGAATCCGGAAAAGAGCTGATTGGAGAGAAAGAAGATAAACCATTTCATCAAAAAACATCTAGTTGTGATGAGCCACTACAGGCGTGAAAATCGACAGAAACCTCCAGATTTCAGAATCAAAACCGACCTTCCTGATTTTGATGGAAGATTGGATCCCAATGAATTCGCCTTTTTCATCAATTGGCTACATACAGTTGAGCGAATTCTAGAATTCAAGGAGGTGTCACAAGAACATATCATCAAACCAGTGGCGATCAAATTGATGAAGGCCTCAATTTGGTGGGAAAACTTGAAGAGTATTCGACAAAAAGATGGAAGATTCAAGATCAAAATGGAGAAAGAAATGCAACGAAAATTCTTACCCAAGCATTACCGGCACGAAGTCTTCATCTGAATTCATAACCTTCATTAACAAGAATTATCCGTGGAGGAATATATCGTTGAATTCGAGCAGTTGTGGCCGAAGAGCACATTATTCCACATTTTTTGGGCGGTCTACGATCATCTATCGCTAATGTGGTTCGGCAACAACCATTCTGGACATTACAGACCGTGACGTTGAAGGTTGAAAAACAGTAGAAATTGGGTAGGAACACTCCAATATGCATTCCTACCAATGAGTTGGGTAGTTCCAGCAAATCGGTCCACTTCCGGGCACAAACCAGTGGTTAAAATGCTGAAACAACAACAAAACAGTTGTCTAGCCCCAAGGGACTACTACCACAGCGGGAAGGAACTACATCTAGTATATGATGCTCCAAATATCTACCCCAAGTCTTCATCTGAATTCACAAAGCCTCAAATTATCCTAACGGTGCATTATTTCATTGGTGGAGTGATACTGGAACTAGTTGGGATGTTGCGTGATAAAAAATGTGAACTTTTATTAATATAAAAATAGTGGTACAACACGACTCAACAAAAGGGTAATACAATAATAGTCGAATCCCTAGCTAGATCTATAGAAAGATATTCAAAGACGGTAACAGCGTCGGCGGGGTGAGCGAACGTTGGGTAGATAGAAGGATTGTGTGTGGTTGGTTGTAGATGGTTTGGAAGGCGAGATCGTGGAGAAAATAGGGGTGGTGGTAGTTGTGGAGGAATGTCGGGGTAGTAGGTGGCTAGTGGAGTGATAGGGAAAAGGGATTGGTGAGAAGTAGCAAAGGAGTTTGAAGTTTACAACACCACCTCGGAGCAGAATAGAGCCAAAGCACCAACTGTTGTCGGCTACAGCCCTAACAAGAGAGAAGAGACTCCCAGATTAGAAGAACTCTTATTTCTACACAAGAGAAATGGGTGGAAAAGACAAGAAGAACCTAAAACAAACTTTCCAGAAAAGATATGATGCGAAAAGCTCAGCTGAATCACAAGAATTTGCGATCCTTCCCTTTGTCGCAGGTTCTCCCGCCTTCGCGAGACCTTGTTCCTCTTTGTGTGGTTTTGTAGGCTTTTACGCTGCTATTTCGAAGTGCCTCGCTTCCGGGCATTATTCTGCGCCCAGTTTTGGCGCCAATCCTAGCGCCCGCGTCATGGAGGAGGTTGATCAAGAGGAAAATGATGTGATAGAAGAAGAAGATACTAATCCAACGAGGGATTAAATTGTACTGACAGACGAAGGTGAATTACTTGTGATAAGATGTCTCCTAAGTATTGAACAATTTTCCAATAAAGATTATTACGGCATAACATTATAGGACCCGTTGCACAGTTCAAGACAAAGTTTGTAACCTTATCATCGACAGTGAAAGTTATGAAAACGTGGTTACAACATCCATAGTGGAGAAGCTTGGGTTAACTACTCAACATCATCCCCATCCCTACCAACTCACGCGGCTCAAGAAGGGAGTTAAAATTAAAGTCAATCGATAATGCATGATGTAATTTTTGATTGATCGGAAACTTCAGAAGCAGGTTTTATGTGATGTAATTAATATAGACGCATGTCGCATATTGCTTAGTCGGCCTTGGCAATATGATTGCCATATAATTTATAATGAGTGTGCTAACACTTCTCCCTTTATCAAAGAGAGAATTCAAACCACTTTGGTGCCTATGAATGAGGAGATTTAGATGGGGTTAGAAATCAAAAATTTTACTCCATTGTTTTTGAAAGACCTTAAAGACACAGTTACGGGGTACGTCTTGACAATAACCGATAGTTCCAGATAGCTACCCACAACTCCTCCGGAAGTGCAGGGATTGATGCAACAGTTTGAAATCTTATTTCTAGTAGAGATTTTGGCGGGATTGCCTCCTATGAGAGAGTAAAATGTCATTGATCTTGTGCTTGGTTCGGTCATCCCCAACAAACTTGCATATATGTTGCCTCCAAAGGAGCACAAGGAACTTCAACGCCAAGTAGATGAGTTGAACCGCAAAGGCTTGGGGTGGCATAGTCCTAGCCCGTGTGCGATTCCAAAGAAGAATGGGTTTGAAGATTCAACGTTGGAAGTTGTTTGGATCACAAAACTTAACCTACCTGGAGATTAGAGTGACTTCATCAATTTTCAATGTCTCCAAGTTGGTTGCTCGTTAGAAATTAGATTCTGAGATTGTTCAACATGAGGGAACCTTGCCAATCTTGTGAGAATGACGTGGGAGCTAGAGTTTTATTTCAATTTATATGTCTTGGTATATGTATTTCAATTTGTTGTTGTGTCTTTATGCTTTAGGAAGGCATACTTGTAATTACGAGAGTCTAGCCTCTATAAATAGAAGTTATGTTGTATGGGCTGAGGATAGAGAGTATTTTGATTGGTTGTAAGAACATTTCTCATATCCTTATGTGTTGAAACATGTACTCAGTATTCTAGAGTGGCTCCCAGGTGGTGATCAACTATCGTTCATTACAGTTTATGCATTCTTCCCTTTCTTGGGATTTTCAGCCTGAAATTTTTCTTGTTTTCTAGATTTTCCGAAGTACAAATTTCAATTTTACCTTGTTTTCGATATCAGATATGGGCTTAAAGCTGATCCATGATATAATCCAATTGAATAGGAAAATACTTGGTAAATCTTCCTTCTGTTCGAACACATGTAACAGCTCTAGTATGCATATCTTTAATGACTTAACTATAAGCATGTTAAAACCTTTCTTTTCTAGAGCTCCCCAAAAAACTTATCTAAAAACCTTATCGTAAGTTATTTCTAAATCCATAAAAATCATATGTAGATCCTCCCTTCTCTGTACTTCTCCATCAAACCTCTCAATAAATGTATAGCTTTCATAGTAGATTTCCTCAACAAAAATCCAAAATGATAATCAGAAATCTTTATATCACATCGTAACTAAACCTAGGGGTTGGGCGGACCGGCTGGCGTGAGTCGGGCTTATTTGGGCTTTTACAAGTCAAAGGTCGGGCTTGAGCCCAGATTTTATTTATAATTTCATAGTCAGGCCCGCCTACTAAGTAGGACAGGGCTCGCGGACCTCCATGGGCTTTAAATGAAAAGTGATTTTTTATACCAAAAAATAAATAAATAATAAAATCTTTAACATTTTCTCTCGAATTATGTTGTTGATTTAATTTATTAGAAAAAATGTAATATGAACGTTTGAAACATGAAAGAATGTGTGACAAGAGTTTTAAATAGATTTTGTATGCACGAATTTTTTTAATACGTTTAAGTGAATTTAATAGCAAATGTATACACATGAAATACGTAAGATTTTAAACTAAAAACATTTCGATATGTAAATACAAAGGAGCTGAGTAAAATATCACAGAAAAAAAAGATTTAAATACATGCTACTCATCAATTTCTATTTAATTACATATCTAACACTAAGACTTCAATTTTTACATATTTGTCATCTTATATACGCATGAAAGTTGTATTTCATTTAAAAAGAAAAACTGAAAGTGATATAAAAGATTTGGTTAGTATTAATATAAAAATCAAAATTTAGGCTACATAAAGAAGAGAAATGATTAGAAAATTAATCACCTCATATGCTTGCAATCACAAAATATAATTATGAGACCGGGACAATGGGCATGCCAGGCTTAGCGTGGTGGGGGCTCATTTGGGCTTTGCAGGTTCAACTAGACCGAGCCCGCAATATTTTAATTTTTTCATTCCCAAGTCCGTCTATTTTTAGCGGGCTTATGGCGAGCCCATCGGGCCGCCCGTGTAATGCCCAGGTTTAATCGTAACCTATGTTCAATTATTCTCTCCCATAATTTTAATGCATGATAAATTAACTTCATTCCTCTATGATTTACACACTCTTGTACATCCTCTTTATTCTTAAAAATGAGGACCAAATTACTCTTTCTCCACACTTCATGCTTCTTTTTAGTTATTAAAATAATATTAAAATTTTAGTAACCCAAGAAACTCTCAAATCTCTTTAATATTTTCACACTTCTATTGGGATACCATTAAATCATATTGATTTTCCACCTTTAGCCTTTGAAAGTCTCCTCAACTACTTTTTTACTAATGTAACGATAAAAATAAAAGATTTTATTATTATTAATGATATTAAAATCACTAAAATCGGTTGTATTCACTAGAATTGCATATCATAAACTAAAAATTTATTCTACTAATTCTTAATCCTCTAACAATTTAAGTATTTTTTTAATCTTCTAATTTTTCACTAAACTTCATAGAACCGGTTAGAACCATATCATCTGCAAAAAACACACACGAAGATACTTTACTCCAAATATTTTTTTATAAGCATTTCTATAACTAATAGAAAAAGATATAAACTCAATTCTCTCCCTTAATGTAATTTTAGTTAAATCAAAGCTCTTCGGTCACTAACAGTTATTTGTAATACTAGCTAGTGCTACATCATATACGGGAATCTGTGCACATCCACATGTGTATATATAATATTTCAGCATACCTTTAACACAAATTTCAGCCTTAAAGAACCCAAATCAACTCTCATAACATTCAATCAAAATCATATGCTTCTCAAGGTTAATAAAAATCATATGCAATGCTCTTAATATGTTTTCACTGGTAATTTTTTCAACTCAAAATTTACATGCATGATAAATGTTGTCAGCATAAAACCAAATTTATAATCGAACTGCAAGGAATGGCACATTCTACAAAAACTAGCTAATGACTATAAAAATCAAATAACATTGCATTATAATGAAGCAATCATCAAACTCACCTCAATTCCTCTGTTGCTTCTGCTAGACTTTTGGTTAATATTTCAACATCCTTCAAAACAGCACTATCACGGATCTCAGTAAGTAATGGTTGAATGTCTTCAGCCAAGAGTTCAACCTGCAGAACAAAAGAGAAGATTAAAATGATTTCATATGAAGCATGCAAGCTTGTTTGTCAGAATTTAATCATGTTCTAAAGCTAGAACTAGAATTTTAATAAAAGAATAAAAGGTTACAGCATTATACAATTCCAAGCAGATTAAAAAGCAAATTACTCCAGTGTTGATTAAAAACCCCTCCCAATGGTTAATATATTTTCAAAGTTCCAAATCCTAAGGGCTCGTTTGAGAAAACTTGACCTCCTCGAAAAGTCCATTTAAACACAGCATCAGAAAAAGCTGCGTTAAAAAATTAAGTTCTATAAATTAAAACTCCTGTTTGAATATAAAAAATTTCTGTGACGTTTTAAATAACCTTCTGCTAACTCTAATCACGATCCATTCTTCTCCCATGATGAACTCATCATCTGTCCCAAGTTTGAGAGTGTTACATATGTAAATCTCCAAAAAATGTTAACGACTGTAATTATCAGTTAGTGTCTTCTCTCCTCCTTCCTCTCTTTGTTTGGATCTCTGAGTCAACACTGCCTAAAACGTTACAGAAAAAGCCTGTGTCCTTTTTTCCCCAAAAGGCCGTCAAAGGGAACAACAAAGGACATCTGCCATGGAGGAGATTTTCGTTGTTCTTTGCACAGTAGAATATCGTTTACCCTTCTTGTTCTTCGAGCAGTAAAAATTTTTGTATCTACTTTGCCAGAACGATGATATGAAACACTGGAACAGAGGGGCCATGGCGCAATCTAAAACTGAAAAATAAGGTTGCAGCAGACGCACCCAAGGAAAAATTGATCGGGCAAAGAAAACGAGGGAGTTCTGTTAACTGTTTCTGCAATAAAACTGAAGGACGATGCCCTCTTTAATGAGCCCTACAGCCTGCCCAGTGACACATTTCATTACATTACTCACAAATTCTTTATCCAGAGAAGGTGGGGAAGAAGAAAAAGAGGGTAACAAACTAAAACTTAAAAACTGCACCTCAGAAAAATCAGGAGCAGCAAGTGAACAGCGAAGATATGAACTTTATAGTTTACCAAGATACAAAATTCATTTTTTTAAAAATCGTTATATAAATGGAAATCCATCCAAGAAGTTTATAAATGGCACTTGCATCTATTGTGGCCTTTGAGTCCATACAAAATGTCAAAGTGATAATGCATCCCTTTTTTCAAGTGATAATGCATCTTACCATTCAGGATTCAATGTTTAATCGTACCTACTTTCCATAATAATCCTAAAACATATAAATCATAGAAGAACAAAAGAAAACCAAAACTGTCAATTAGTCCACTGGAATCCATGCATCCAAGAACAAGATGTCAAAGGATTTTGGCAAACATCAATTTAATGGGCATTTCCAGCATAAAAACTTGCCAAGGATTTTGGCAAACATAAGAAATCAAACCTTCGCAATTAGAGGTTGTGCTTCCTGTACAATGGATGCAACTTTTTCAGCCAACATGTAACTTCTTCTGATGCCAACTTCCTCCATTTCTCGTCCAAGACGGGTGAATATACTTACTAAAGCATCCAAGCTTACTCCTTGTTGCCCTTTCATTTTCTCTCTATCACACACAATGAGGCCTTCTTTAAGGCAACCAGGATCAGTAGGTCCAACCGAAGGTGTTGGAAGAGGATCCTGAGGTGTTATGTCAATCAATGTCTCCATAAGCAGGCCAGATTGGTTGACCTCAACCACAGAGTTCCTAGGTATAATAGTTTTAACATCTTCAACCTACGAAAGGGAGATGATAAAAATTGTGTTATCCAGGACTTCTAATGAAAAACATAAAAAAAAAAAGCAAAAAGGAAAAATAGATTTTAAACACATACTATACATGAGTTTTTCATACAAACCCATAGGTTCAGGATAACTCCCTAATACATTTTTTGTTTTACACCTAGAGAATTATTTAAGATGGAGCATTGGCATAGAATATATATTTAAGATCAAATTTGATGAGAGTAATATTATCGAACTTGAAAAGGAACAATTCCAGGGCAAGCTGCAACATTTCAGCAAGTTCAAGAATGAAAAATCTCATGGAGCCAAATCAAATAAATGCAAAATAAAATCAGGAAGCAGAATTTTAAAACCGAAAGATTCGTCAAATATTAGAATATGAAAAATAGGTGGCGCTCACTATATCAGCTATGAATATCAGAAGATTCACAAAAGATCTAGAACTTCACCCACTTGTTAAGCTGCCTAGAAATCACTTTGAAGCCCTTAATAAAAATGGAACAATTGACTCCAGAAATTAAGGAGAAAATGAGTTCAAAATGGAAAAAAACAACAAAAGAAATTCTGCCAAGATGAAAACAATAAAAGCAGTATCTGTTATCTATGAGATCCTTAAAATGTGAGTGCAAGACAGAGCCACCAGAAGTCTATTATACCACCCCCCGCACACAAACTTACAAAACACATACAAGGAAAGGCATAATAACAAATAAAGGTTAAGAAAAAGAAAGACGTGAAAAAGTTATTGGTTAAATCAATAAGTAACGAGAAAGCAAATTTGCACTTATTTCTAGTTATTTGTCAGTTGGATGCAGGTTGACTATTATTACATTAAACCTACCACGTGCTGACAAAAGCATAATTTCTTAACAGAAGTAACCATGAAATCTAGTAGACTTCCCACAGAAAGCTGAAAGGTTAATTTACTCACAAAAGATGTAACAGACTAGTTATGCTCACAAAGAAAATCAAATCCCTCAAAAGAAATATGTTGACACCAGTAAAATGCACAATATTATGACATAAAATAAGATAGGCTTACGGATCTCAAGCAATTAACATGATTTGCAAACCCTGGAATAAGTCCACATTGATATTGTATGAGTGGTCAGGAAATTCATCATTCAAGTCATAAACCTTTCATTATCGAATAAAAATGTAAATTCTAGCCTCACCATTAAAAGAATCCAAATGTCTGTGCCTGGAAATCTAATTATGCACCCCTCAAAAGAAACGGGGGTAAGGCACAAGTGTAATTATGCAAAAATCACATACAATTCCGTGCAATGTTCCATATGAGTTGCAAAATGCTTGGTCCATCAAGAGGACCCCAAAGTTGTCAAGCAGCCAGCAAAGCCTCTCCTTAAAGGCATTTATACACATTGCAGAGTCCTCCCTTTTCCATTTTATAAATACCTGACCATGATTGGGCTTTGCCACTTTATAAATACCCCAACAATAAAGGCTCAACAGAGCTGAAGGTGGTTATTATCAGAGCTCTAACGAGTATTGTAAAAGCTTCCTTCACAACAACATCTTGGTATCCACAGCCAAAATTTTTAATTATGTCTTGGCTGTAAAGAGTTTCCTAAAACCTTCCTTCACAACATCTTGCCATATTTGCCCTTTTCAGCCCCACCCCTCCCAACCCCTATGCTAAGCTTTATTTATCTAGTGGGAAGGCTCATTGATATATGAATACATAAGTGGAAGAAACTCTTATTCATTCAAAATCAATATGTTCATCGCTGTTGGCTGATGACTAGGTTGCCTTGCATACTTGAGAGAGGAAAGAACCTTGGATAGTATTGTATAGAGAGAAGGGGCTAATGGAATTTAAGAACATTAGAGGCAAAAAAAGTAAAACAGAGAACAGAAAAAGTTAGTCACAGGCGGGCAGCTATGAGATTTGTTTGCTTGTAATTAATTTCAATATTTATATATTTGAGAACATGCAAGCATTCTCTATTTATAAGAGGAATTTTGTAAAGGAAATAGAAAAGCATTCGAAGAGAATCATAAACGGTTGATAAGTCAAATGTAAATATGTATATTTATACTCAATGTAGTTGCCATAAATATGTCCACGTAGAAGTGTATTAATTATTATTATTATTATTATTATTATTATTATTATTATTATTATTATTATTATTATTATTATTATTATT
>NEWO01000039.1:1232565-1271698 GCA_003013225.1 Phalaenopsis aphrodite | reverse complement strand
AAGTAATCATGAACATTTATGCTAACATGATGATTAGATTGTCTTATCATGCTGCTATTATATAATAAATTATATATCTTTTATTACTTATGTTGCATATCCCAATGTATTCATTTGTACTTTAATAAATATAAGTTCCTTATTGAATATAAAATACAAATTCATGCATTACAATACTTTTTTTATAGCAAGTTCTATCAAGTTGCTTAATGCATTGCTACATGAACAAATATTTAGCAAAGCCATTTTATTTGGGTTGTTGAATTTAAGTTGTAGTTTGTAATTGTATTTATGTTAAATTGTGCAGTGTCAAGTCAATCAAAGTATTATGGGTGAATAAGATTTTGTCATGTACATATGACATATTTATCACATCTCCCAATATATTTACAAACAATCCACAAAATTTTGAATGTTAATTACTAAGATTATCTTTATAATTCCATGCTATAGCAACATTTACAATTAAACAGGGGTAGAGCCAAAAAATTATTTTAGTGGGGGCACAAACTACCAACTTTAAAAATATCCTCAATCAATTTCATCAAATCTAAATAAAGTTACATATTTTGATAATTTCAATAGAAAAAATTGCATAAATACAATATAGATTTTGATTTATTAATTAATTTTATAATCTCCACAAAATTAGTAATTTTGATAATTATATGTTTATTAATTTATTTTTAAAAATTTTAAAACTAATCAAATATAGTAAAAAATTATATTATAATATCCTGACTAATTGTAGTAAAAATATATGACAATTTTTGTGATTTAAAATTTAATATAAAATTAAATTAGTTTTATATTATTAACTAAACAATTACAAATTTAAAAAAATCAACCTAAAATTAATTTCAAATTTTAATATTTAAGCTTCAAAAATTAATATACACTTTTTAGCGAAAGATTTAGATGGACTAAATGTTAAAAATAAAGTTTAATATTTAAATGTTATAAACTTAAATACATAAGAATTGGGTACTATACATGCAAATGCCCCCAAAACCACGACTTTCAGTTTCTTGTGAAATGCTTAAATTTTTAGTCTCGCATCCTAATGAATTTATTGATAGCTACAGTTTAAAGGGAAAGGCACAACATATTTGCAGTTGGAGTGGTGTAGATGTGCAAACTTAGCTAGTTGAATTTTTCTACTTACTGAAAGAGCTTCTAAAATAAAAAAAAACTAATTTCTAAAGTTAAATTGATTATCTCATTTCTTCATTTCTAATAAACAATTATGTATTTGCACCATCACCATTAATTATTAAGATAAAGGCACAACATAATATATGTTATTGATCAGGCTGTTAGGGTACGGGCCCAGTGTCCCCACTATAGCTCCGCCTGTGCAAGCAAGAAATGGAATTTAGTTGTATTTGTAATATATCTTCAAATAATTTTTTATAGTAATAAGTTATTTACCCTAGCCATAAATTACACCATGGAAACAAATTGTCATATTTTTGTATAGTATACTTATGTTCATCAAAACAAACTTATCAAAATAAAAAAATTGACAAAAAATAGGATAATTGCTAGAGAGAACCTAAACAAATGATTGAGAAAAAACTAACGATAATGATGATAATGATGAAGGAATTGGTTTAAAGAACAAAAGAAGAACAAAACAAGACATTATGCGTGCAACTAATGAAATAGCAATCAATACATTCAACGTTCAGGAAGAAATAACGAAGTTGCTTTGCTACTAACTAATGACCCCACAAGAAACATTAAACGGTTAATTGTTTGTGTAAAAAAAAACAGAACTATAAGGACTACATCTTTACCAAGTTATGCTCCTAACATAAGCATATATACACTGATATATAGGTAAGAGAAGAGAACAATAAGGATAATATCTTCAAAAAATGACAATATTACAAATAAATGATAGTGTAGATTCCTACTATAAATAGTTTAGATAATGTGATGATTTAGATATGATAACACTCTCCTGCAAACTCAATATTGCATAAAAGATTTCAACTTGATTTTAAGAAAATTTGTGAAGAAAAATGGCATAATTGAAAAAAATTTGGAGCCCAAAGGTTTTCGTTTTCACAAGGGAAGTGCAAAAAATTCATCAAATAGTAGTGTGAATCATATGAAAATTTCAGCAACAAGATCCATGTCAGAGAGGAACAAATAAGATCCTCAATTGTACGCATCAATAATAAATATTGATGAAAAGTATCGTCAGAGAGAGTCAATGAAGAGTGACAACTTTGACTATTAATAGAGAGCACCAACGAAATGAAGACAAAGCAACTAGTGCAAGAAATGCTAGAAAATAAAAAACATTTTTTTACAAACTACTAAAGGGATGGCAGTTGAGATTGGGCGTGATCAATAGTAAGAATGATCCAAGTTAGAAAATAGAAATAAAGACCTGCATAGCTACAGATGAGGGCTTCCCAAAGGAAGGCCCCAAAATTATAACTACAAGGCATTTAGTCAAACAGGTTGCATGCTATCTCAACAAGGTTGATAAAGGCATGAAGGCAGGTTTAATCGTGGTACGCGAAAATACATTAGTTTGGTACTTCAAAAATATCACCTAGAAGCTAGATTTTGTAACAGTAATGTTTCAGGTGCTATGTATTTAATTATCCCTATAAACTAATATTTTATTTGATACCTTAGATATGATAGCAGTTTCGATTTTATTTAAAAGTGTTATCCAAATAATATTGTTTTTTTATATGATGCTCCTCAATCAAATTCAGTGTTTGGTTTAATGTTTTCGTACTTAACAACGCAATGTGATTATTTTTCATTTTGTATTCATTTATCTTAGCGATTAAATAGCCTAACATCTAGATGCCAGCATTTTTAGCTAACATCAAGATTTCATCAAACTAGAACATAAATGTCATTTAGATTTTTTTTTACTTTGCTTAAAGATGCCAACAAACCAAATAGTTAACATCAGCTAATAGCACAACAAACATTATAGATGTCAACTAACTAACCATCCCCTAAATTACTAATAAGATCTCATGCCCAAAGAAAGCTGGTTAAAATAAGTACCTCGACGACCGCATCAATGCTTTTTAAAGAAGAATTGACATGAACAACCTTCCCAACAGTCACACCTCTTATCCTAACTGGTGTTCCAACGCAGAGTCCACAAGCTTGGGAGAACTCAAATACTGCTTGATATTTCCTCAACTGTGATCTTAGATGAAATCCCCTCAACCAAGCAAGACTAAGAGCAACAAGAGCCACACCAGAAACAACAAATAGCCCAACACCACCTTCCCAAATGCTCTTCTGACCAAACCCAAAATTACTCAGTGGCTGCAATGTTTGCCTCCATATAACTTGTGGGACTTCAAGAACGGCAACAAGGGGGTTCCTTCTCTTCGAAGGAGGATGATTTTGGCTTCCATCTACGACCCTTGCCTTTATCTGAACTATACGTCTTGAAGATTTTGTTAGTAAATAAGAAACTGGCTTTTGAAAGCTGCTGCTAGAGGAAACCAGTGGAGAGCCCAACATGCCATTGGAGTTTGAGGTTTGAATCCACGTACTGGAAATCAACATAACTCAAAATCTATGAGCGCCGCTAAAAGCTTACTAGGAGACTGATAATTCGCTACTTTAAATCCTGCAGCAGGATTAACGAATAAGTTCAAAATACTGGTTTGATTATTCAAGCATATACAAAATGTTTTTTTTTTAAATACAGTTCTAGTTTCGAGAAATCACAAGTCCCAAAAAAGCGCAAATTCAATCCAGGATGACAACAAATAGAGCAAATTAAGCATGAAATTCATAAACCCTAGAAATCAAGCAAGAACTAGCACTCACAGGCAATGGTACTGATCCCAGCAAGCATATCCGAACACCCAGAAGGGTTTTCTCGCATCAAACAAAGAAAAGTAGCGGAATCAAAGCCATTACAAAAGACCAAAAGCCACATCTACTTCTCAAATAGATCAAAGAGAAAAGAAGATCACAGAGGATTCGTCCGAAACTGCTCTACTGAATTATAATATCTGCTCGAATAAAATATAAAAGGGTTGTTTTTCACTGAAGCGTGCTAAAATAGGGCATGAGCTCCGGGAAGAATCCGAGATGGTCGGCGGCGCACCACGGCGAAGAAGAAGTTGGTAGAGAAAATGGGAACCGAAAGCAGAACACTTGCTGGTGGCGTGGAATGGCCGGTGGATGGGTAAATACAGACGAGATGGTTTGAGCCGCCTCCTAGATCTGTGGAAATTAGAAGCATTTAATTTGAAAAATTAGTATTGCTAAACGTGCTTGTACTTTTTCATCTTTTCCTTTTAACTTTTAATGTTATATGTATAATTTTTTTTTCAATAGTATTTAAAATAGTTTTTTATGAATTTTATAATTATTTATTATAATAAATTCTATTGAAAATTTATGCTCCAAACTCATTATGTTGCTTGAAATTAACTATAAAAATATTGTTTGGGCTTCAAAAGTATTAAAATTAAATGTAAAGTAAATAAATTATAAAATAAATATTTGAGCTTAAAATTAGGCTTGAAGTAGGTTGAGATGGTCAGCAAATCAATCTTTAATAAAAATAAAAAATATTTTCATTAAATATTAATATTTAAATTGCTGGTATATTTTTTTTGCAAAAAAATCTTCTATTTTTCTTAGTTTTTCTCCTTATTTCTTTGTTTTTGCAAAATTTATTGTTGAATCCAAAAATGTTTGGTGGATCGTGCAATTAATAGAACGTTGGACATAGGAAAAGATATTTGAGAGAATGGGAGAGGAAGAAGAGTGAGAAAACACTTCCCCCGACGGGGAGAAATAGGATGTTTCAAGGCTTGTGAAACCATTTTATTTCAAGGTTCGTGAAAAAACTTCCTCCCTAATACATCATAAAATCATCCTATTTATAGATAAATGAGGGTATATGTATATATATATTGCAAATTTATTATTATTTTAAAGATGAGAGCAAAGGGGTCCCTTTATGTTGGACCATCAGATAACCTCAAAATCCGTGCAAATCATTTTTAAGAGCACATATTAAGTTTCTCAATTTTCTTGCTCCTTCATAATGGCAACTGCAATAAAAACAAAGAAATTTATAAATCAAATAAATCTTGAACATAAAACATGCTAATAATACCCGTTGTTAGGGTGTTTTTCGCACTTGGTTTTGGTATAGTTGCCTTCATCTGTTGAATTTGTCATTCTAGAGTTTTTTTTTTATTTATCAGAAGGAAGTTGTCGGGTTCTGGTGGCTGGTCGAAGGAAAAGTCGGCTGTCAGGAGAAGAGTTGATCGTCAGAATAAGAGTCTTAGGCGCAGATGCTCACCCCTAAGCTGAGCCTTGAAATTGGTCATCGCGGATGGGAGTCTTAGAGTTACTCACTCTAGACGAGAGACGCGGAATTGCTTGCCCAGGAGGAAAGTCTTGAATATGATCTCCCGTAAGGGGATTCTTAGAGTCTTGGAGTTGCTTGTTCCGGAGAGGAGTCTTGGAGTTGCTTGCCCGCGGGCGAGGTGGGTGGGAGTATTGAAGATGCTTGTTCCGGAGAGGATTCTTGCTTGCCCCTGACGTGCGCCTTGAAGATGCTCGGCCTAGAGGGGATTCTCAGAGTTGCTCACCCTAGATGGGAGTCTTGGAGTTGCTCACCCCAGAAGAGAGTCTTGAAGATGCTCAACCCAAAGGGGAGTCTTAGAGTTGTTTGCCCCTAGGAGAGTCTTGAAGATGTTTGTCACGGAGAGGAGTCTTAGAGTTGCTCGCGCCAAAGGTGAGGCTTAATGTTGCTCGCCCCGGAAGAAAGTATTGGAGTTGCTCTCCTCAGAGGGGAGTCTTGGAGTTGCTCGCCCAGAAGGGAGTCTTGTAGATGCTCACCCCAGAGAGGAGTCTTAGAGGTGCTTGCTCTGGAGGGGTGTCTTGAAGACGCTCTCCCTAGTCAAAGTCGAATCTTAGAGCTAGCTAAGAAAGAAAATGCAAGGTTTGACGAGGTTATACCATCGCGGTGGTTTGACAAGCACCCAAGTTAGTTCAGAGGTCATTTTTGGCTCAGGGCCGATCCAATGGCTTATCTGGGTGGTCGAAAGGCGTCCGAACATAAAGTCGGGGACCACGAAAAGAAACATGTGATTATGTGTGGCGCGGTCACGCAAAAAAGGGGTGTGGTCACGCCTAGCCTAGTTAGTATTGTTTCCTGTTTTCTGGAAATATGAGCCACATGGCAAGATCGAGAAGACCCTCCCTAAGCTCAAACGACATTCCAAACGCATTCGCGTTGTCTTTTTTGCCATGCGGAGTCCTCTAAAAGATAATTCCTTATAAATAAACTAATTTAGGGTTTGATTTATTCATGTGCGTCGAACAAAACTCATCCAGTCGGGGTCATTTCATCAATGTTATGTCTGTCATCCCTCGCCTCATCGAGAGCCAGAGCTTAACAAAACAGTCTTGACCACGTGCCAGAGGATCGAAGGCGGGATGTCTTGGACCTTAGGGAGTCGTATGTACATGAAACATACCCTAAGGTTGCTCGAGTGAAAATCCTATTCACTTGACATAAAAAAATGACACCAACTTCTTTCTCTCAGTTATTATGACAAGCATACTTGCTTCAATAAGATCTTTGACGGGGACTCCCAAAAATTGACTACAATGTTATATAATAACTTATCATGTATATTGTTAAAATGAAGATGTTTTTAGTGACACAAATCATGACATGAAATATTCTTGTTGTTGATGTAACTCACCCCACTTTCTTCATATTTTTTTTACACTCCATAAAGTAAAATATCTAGTAAGCATCCTCCAAAATCATCCCCAAATAATACAGTAGTTCTTATGTTAGACATGAGTGCTACATCAAATCAATACATGTTTAATGAGTTTCAACCGAGCAAGAGAAACATTCTCTTAAAGGATATACCCACTAAAGACTGGAGTAATTTTCAAGCTAATTCACCGAGTCGTCAAACTTCTCTACATTAAAAAACAATCGAAAATGTGCATATTTTAGCCTCTAACATGAAGAGTTGATGTCATCAACTTTAAAAATCTTTTTCTAGCATACCATAGCCATCATTAACCTATTATTATCATTATGATGAGACTTTTCTCATAGACCAATCTATTATGTAATATAATTCAAGAACCACCATGAGAATGCACTCCCTTATTCCCTCCATTATTAGGGTTCATTACAAATTCAATCTTGACCTTATTCGACCGCTATTCAAGACCAACTCAATATCATTTGAGTTGATCACAAAATGGATGCATGACTTTTAGCTTACTCTAAACTAAATGATTCATTCGGCCAAAATATGTAGAAGTAGTGCCGCATTACATTGTTCTTGGAGATGAGTACGATCAAGTCAACTTGTACTTAAGTAGATTTAGATTGGCTCAAAATTAAAACTTTCATTCCAACTTGTTAGGAGAAAAAATGGCTTCATATACTATACTAATTATATTTATGACCATGTCAAGTCATAATTCAATTTTTAACTATGCTTTAACTAAATAAAATCAATCTCCAAATACACTCAAGTTTATGTTCGAGTCTTTAGTAGTGCTTGACACCATGTAATTAATTTTTTTTTTTTAGGTTTTTTTGGCAATTTTCCCTTAAATGCACGCACACTATATATGCAAGGCATTAAGGTTGTAAGTGAGCCAAGCAGACTCCTGATCTTGCTCGGGCTCAACTCAATAAGTGGCTCGTGAACTGGCTCAATGAGCTAACAACCCAAACTCAAGCCAACCCCAGCTCGCCTCATTAGCTCACTCGACTCGACTTGCTTACACCCCTACAACGCATTGAATCCAAAATCCTTCGATTGACAACCCAAACATCCATCCAACAAGCTAAAATGGCTTCATAATAATAAAATAATAATAATATGATAAAACAAAAAACAAATAAAATTTATAAAGGAATAAAAAACCACAATCATAACCGTGACGCAGAAGCAATAATTCATTCAGATTTGTATATTTATAAGCAGACAACGTTACCAACACATCACTACTACAATTAAACAATATTATCTTCACTGCAAATTAAAGAAACAGACGCTAACATCGAAGAAATCCCACCACCATCCCCTTCACGTGCTATACTTGCAATATCCATAGCCTGCCAAGCACAACAAATACACAAATTTAAACTTATATGGAGAAATTATTGCGTACAGATCCGATCCTGACCATCCGATCCTGACCGTAAATCACCGTAATCTACGGTAATGATTATTTAAGTTTTTTCTTAAAAAAAAATTAGGTGGGGCCCACCAAAATATATCCTGATGTGATTTACGGTTCGGATCGGACACCGCACGTCCGATCCGCATGGAATAATTTTTCACTTATATGAGCTGCAAAATAAGTGAAAATATACATTTGCATACATAAATAAGACGGTATATATGTAAATATATAAGAGTTGTGTGGTGCGTATGTGTAAATTTCCCATTGACAAACCAATTCATATAGAAATACTCACTGGGGTCATTGGTGACGATAACTCCCGTCCGGCCGAAGTCGCAATTGAAGTCGTGGCGGCCGGCGAACTGGTAGTAGGCGTTCATTGCATAGTTTGCGTGGGCTTGGGCCGTATTGGGCTGAAAGCACGGCCCGCCCGCCTGAATCGGCCCACAGTCCACTCCCGCTGTGCTGCACGCGTAGTCAATGTTAGCCTGTAAAGCCGCCTCGCTCGCACCGCCGGTCGCCACGCACCATTCAGTTTTCCCCGTCGGCGCCGGCGTGGGCCCACCTCCCTGCCGCGAGTCATTATTTAATAAATTAAAATAATTATTATTTTAAGAAAATGAGCACAAAATTATGAAAACATTGACTTCAAAGGCGCGTAAAGGTGGAGAAATTATGAAAAGGCATGCATCATTCCGATCTTCACTGTTGAAATTTTTTTTAGAAAACAGCCTAAATACATATTTGCGGTGATCGACGGGCATCTAAATATAGGTGTTCTGAGGGTGGAGATCGGACGAGAAATTATTGCATACGGACACCGCATGCATCTTTGCATGCGGAGATGCATGCCGTGTCCGATTCTGATCGTAGATCACGGTGATGAACGGTCAAGATATATTTCAGTTTTTTTTTAAAAAAAAATTAGAAGGGTACACTGAAATACATCTTGACCGTAGATCACTTGATTTACGGTCAAGAATAATTTTCATAGAGGCCAATGAGACCTTATACGGGTGCAGATGGGTCCTGGACTTTCTTTAAATAACAAAAATGAACCCTCACGCAACACGAACAAAGGAAGCATGTCTGAGAAGGGAAGGACATCGTTGATTTACGAAGGCAACCGTCTGATGAGGATCAGACGTACAGCGATCGAATCAAATAAAAGCAAAATAAACCGACAGGACAGTGGCATTTGCGTCATAATTCGATGAACTAAACCCAAATAATCAAACCACTCACCTGGGAGCCTCCCCGGAGGACTCCGGCGTCGTACACCGGCGTAAAATCCGGCCGAAAAAGCCCGAAATTCCGTTCGGCGGTGGGCCCCGGCTTCAAGTCCTCGTTAAATAGGGAGAAAACATAGGTCTCGAACGTCCGATTCGGCATCAACGGCGTACCTTTACCGGAGGTCACGTGCCGTATGAGTTCCCCGTTGTACGCCGCCGCATCATCAACGTCGACGCCGACCTGCCCCGCGTCGCCGGCAGACGGCCATCCGCTTTCGCCGACGGCGATCTCGACGTCGCCGTAACCGAGACGGTTCATCGCCGAGAAAACGGCGTCCATCTGAGCTTCAAACATGTTCGTATAGTTGATTCGGGTCACCGGGTCGAAGAACCCGGGATTGGGCTTAAACAGGGCGTAATTCAGGGTTCGATTAGAGTAGCCGAAGTAAGGATAGGGGTTAACGACGAAGGGGGTTTTGGATTTGCGGTGGAAATCGAGCATTGGGGCTAAGATTACACGGTCGTAACCGCGGCGGAAGCGGCCGGAGGAAGGGGGCTCGGAGGCGGAGAGGATGCCGAGAGAGTGAGGGGTGGAGACTCGGATTTGGTGGAATCCGGCGGCGGAGAGAGCGGCGGAGAGGGAACGGAGGGCGGGGACGAGGTGGGCGATGAGGTTGCGATCGGATGTTGCGATGACTTCGTTTCCGACGGCGATGAGGGAGATGTTGGTGGCGGGATAGAAAGGGGATACGTTGTTGGTGAGCCAGGTGGTGGCGCCGGATAGGGTGGAGAGGGAGAGTATGTCGGAGTTGGGGGCGGTGATGGTGAGGGCGATACCGGTTCCGGCGAATGCACGGATCATGTCGGGGTTGGAGTCGAAGAGCTTCACGCGGTCGATGTAGGTGCGATCTTTGAGAAAGGCGGCGACTTGCGCCGGCGGTGGGAGGTTGTCGGCGAGAGCGCCGTAGTTTACGCCGATGGAGAAGGAGGTTGAGGGTAAAGGGTAGACGAGGAGATGTATGGTAAGGGAGAGGGCAAGGAGAAGTGTGAGGGAGTGGTATGGTGTTTTGGCCATGGTTGGGGCTTGGATGGAGAGGAAGGAGGGAGGAGTTTTATTTTGAAGAGGGGAGATGTTGGCCGAGGAAGGCGAAATGAGAACCGGGCTCTTCAGAAACTGAGATGGAAGGGGGGATGGATATTTGGAGGAAGAAGATGAATAGCATCAATGGCGTTTAATTGGAATTTGGAATGGTTTGCCAGAACGGGTTTGAAGCAAGAAGATACTTTTTAGGGCATGTGCTGAAAGCTTCATAACGTCTTTCGAATTTTAAGCAGTCCGTGTTCAAAGCAAAAAAATGAAAAAAAAAAGTGATTTTTTTCCTTGTGGAGGATTATCTGTTCTGACTTGACTGGATTGGACAGCCGACTTTAGGTCGATTACCGACCTATAGATCTAGTCCATTTTATACTTGTTATTTGAGCTTAGGGTTTCAACTAAAACTATTGTTTTCAAAATTTTTATATAAATTATGTTAAAATTCAAAAAAATAATAATGTATGGGTATTTTTTATATATAAATATTAATATTTATTTATATAGCATTTAAAATTTAAATTTCACAAAGGAAATTACTAATTTTACTTTAAATTCAGCTTTTTCAATATATATTTGATATCTTAGAATAATAAAATATTATTTTTAGTAAATATTAAATTGAATTATTAAATATGTAAAAATATGTCAGATTACGTGGCATGTGAGTCGAATTTTGATGTGAATCATGTGGTGGTGGAATCAAGGGGGTTGTATCTCGATGTCGTGGCTAAAGGTGACAAGTTTATTTGGTTTAAAGTCATGACATTGGTCCCGGTGTTGCGACCCTAAGACAGTGTATATGCTTAGCCTAGAATTGTGACGTAGATCTCGATGTCACGACGCTATGCCGTGAGCTCGACTGAGCATAGAACTACAAAGTTATTTTTAGTGTTGCGACCTTAGCTGCGAGCTTAACTAGTTTGACACAGCGTCTCTACTCACATTGATATGGTGTTGCGCTCTTTAGCTTAGCGTTGTAGCGCTCCTAGACGTCAAGTCCTACTCGAGAATATTATCTCTTGTAGATGAGTAGTCAATGCACCAGCTTATCATAGTCTAGTGACTTTGTTGCCAAATTTAGATATGTTAAAGGATTCAAGCCTTAGCCCTTATGGGTTGGGGGTGAGGAATGTTCTTCTCTCGATCGTTCGTTTCACCTCCTTATAAAGTTGGTGATCATCATTCTTTCCACTAGCTCATTGGTCCGGTTTGATTGTAGTGAACATTTTAAATTCCTAACCTATGTGGATTTGTGCCTAGAGGGTCTTTACCTCGGACTGTTTGTTTCAACCCCTTGGGGAAGTAGCATTTTTTCATTCTTTCGCCTAGTCCGGTTGAGTTTACAGTATGTTCTTCATGATCAACTTAGTTGCTATAAACTCATCCTTTTCATATATACCATAAAAAGCCACATGGTGATACATTATGGTATGTAATTAAGTCCTACCATGAATTAGGAGTAAATGTGCATTTTGTGTGTTTAGCATGTTGGCACTACCCACCACTATGTATGATAAAACAAGTGGTTGGCAGAGAGGCGTTGCACCCATAATGTCGTGACACCATCCCTTTTTCTCTCAAGATTAGGCAATTGATATTGCAGTGCTATGCTTATAATGTTGTAATGTTACTCTAATTTAAGTTTTTTTTTTTTGGTATGATAACTTTGTCTTGTGCCATTTGATTTTTTTGTTATTATCAATTGTGTGTTACATGTATTTGATGTGTGATGCATATCTATTGCATATTTACCTTTGTATCTGTCTTTGGGGTTAAATTCTTAAAGCCCTTGATTTGTGTATATTGTGCATTTTTTTTACACCGTGTGATTCATTTTATTTGGGTGAATCTACATATCTTTTTATATATATCCAAGTTTGTGAGTCAACATGGTAGTATCGAGACTCTAGAAAAACTCAAGAAATGACCTGTGGTGATAATAGAAAAATGAGCATTACATGCAAGCTTGTCTGAGCAGGCAATGTGAATTGTCTTATTATTACTAGATATTGTAGGGTTGTTCCAATCACAGAAGTGAATTGGAATTTGTCAAAAGTCTGACTTATGTTGGTCCGCTTAGGTACTTAGAATGAGACAAGACTTAGTGACTCTGTCAAGATCCCAAGAGTGCACCCTTAGCCACATTTCATGTCATATCCTAAATGTTGATATGCAACACCTTATATATGTTTGTTTAAACTAGGGCTAGGGAGTAGTTAGATTTTTCATATATAGCCTTTGTGTTAGTTGTTGCATATTGTGCTTGTTAGGTTTGAGATGTGTGCACTGATAATGTACGGACAATCTTCTACAGGGTGTCATGTCTGAAGTGGAGGAACTAAAAGTTTTAAAAAAACTCATAAATAATATGTTTTTTGTTGGTGCTAAAATTGTTAATCTCTCCTACTGTTGGATATGGCTCATTTCATATTGCATGTTATAAATTTGCTAATGTTTGCTTTATATGTTAAGTTTTTAAAATTATTTATGTAATTTTTGACTCTTAAGTTGAGCTTGTACTAGAAAGAATATATTACACTAGCCATAGAGGAGCTTCATGCTTGAGGACCTTATGGAGATGACCAATAATTATATGTCTATGTCTTATACCTTAATTCTAGATTATTTTGTTATATATGCAAGATTAGACATGTATAAACATAATCTGACCATAATTTTCCTTTTTATAGGATATGTTAACAACCTAACGGTGCCCGATATTTATTATTCTTTTATTTTGTGTGTTTATTTTTATTACACATGGTGTTACCTTTCTCTCTTTCTCAAATTGTGATCTATACAAGATTGCATCTACACAGAGATCCTTAGCATAAAATATCTTTCATAAATCTTATTTTAAAAGATTTATCTTAATAAATTTTAGACATAAAAGTAACCAATTTTCAGTATAAAAGAAATTTACTTTTTCTTGTATGATCCTTTGAGTTAGTCCATATTAATAAAGTATCCACACTATGATTCTAGATAATGATTCTGGATAACTCTTCATCATATCCATGTCCCGTGTAGAATTATCTTTACTTCTTCTATCTGGCTAGCCAAACATGATTTCTTTGCTTAGTGGGGTTGTCTAGTACGTTTAGGGTGTCAGAGACATTCATGACCTGGGCATGATTATAAGTCATTTGTGAGGCGATTTGGTTTTGTGAACCAGGTCACCAGTTATTTTCTACTACGTAGGCTTCCTGGTCTTATGCTTTGCAGGTATAAGCTATACTCTTATCTTTTATGTCTAAGTAGAGTCATAAGTTCTTATATGTTTTTTTCTTGTGACTTTATGTCAACCACATTATTTTAGATGATACAACACATGAGTTATTGACGAGAAGTTCTTGATAATGCTGGCTCAACTATCATCATCATTAGATAGACTTATAGTCTTAATAGTTTGTGATGATAATAGATCGATCAATCCATAACTAAATTAAGACTACCCGTCGAAAAATTTCTTACCTACTTGTTAACACTTCCCTTTGCCCTTGTCATATTTCTGGTTTCTCCTACTAAAATGACAAAAATTTTCTTTGACACCCTATTAAATGAGTTTCATAAGAGCAAGCATAATCCTTTTTATCAAGAGTCTTTCTAGGCATCTCTTAGAATGTAATTGACCACACAGATATGTCTTCGTGGGAGGCCTTATCGATCTCAAAATAAACTAAATTTAATCTGTTCAAGTTTGGATGTGAAGACTTTCTATATGACCTTCATCATACATTTATAGGGGTCCAGTATGATTCGATTGCTTCAGACTGCTCCTCTCAAGCTCATATTAGAAGGATCGCTTTATGAGACATTTTCACATCTGCTTTTTTTATCTCACTTCATTTTTTTTTGAAATAGATGTCGTTTGGAAAGAAAAATTTGAAAGGGACAAATATAAATAATGTGAAAAACATAGGCCCAACTTTAAGCATACAATTGTTTGTCATTGATTTGTCCCGTGAATAATCATAAAAATACTACTTTAGGCCAACCATTTTACATAATCAACAAATTAAATATAATTAATTAATATGTGGAATAGAAGATCTTCACACAAATTTTATTATTATTTGCATACCATCAAATTTGTATGTATTTTAATACTAAAATTTTAATACCTATTGTCAAAATGACAGCAAATTTTTATTTACGAACAAATGCATTTCAAGTTGGATAAGCTAATGTCATTAATATTTGTATAACAATTAGAGATTATGGTTGATTTGCCAGTAGAAAATCTATCCAATTAATATAAATCTCAATGCAATATCAAGATTGAAAATTTTTAGAATCAAATATAAGGTCATCCTAACTCTAATTGTAATAAACTTGTAGAAGTAAATGTTTGGTAAGATGAACTCAATGATTCTACAATTGTTATATCGCAAGCCTAAATGAGCCCGAATAAAGCATTTGAAGCTTAATTGATAATGTTATTTGTACGACATTAACAAATTTTCAGCATGTGTCATGAATTTCTATTCATTACACAAATATTTAGAAATTTTTTTGATTAAGAAATGTTTAAACTTCTTTTAAGACTCATCCAGAGCTCTGATTTCAATATGCTTATAGTCAAATTGATCAGCCCATGGAGACGACACAATGATACCAAACTTTCTCAGGTTGTCAGATCAGGGCGGTCCTTATTTCTTCATTATTTGCAACATGAGTTTTTTAAATAGAGTGTGACTCCCTCTTGAAAGAGGAGCTAAACTCTGAGCTAGAGGAAGACCAAAGGTTGGAGAAGAAGCTGAAGTAGAGCATTATTTATGAAGCAAAAATCCGGTGAACTTCTCCCTCTCATTTAGCCACCGACCATCGTCGAACATCACTCACCAGCCATCATTGACCACCATCAACAACCACCCACTCCCTGCGGTAAAATCTCTTGTGAAGTAATAGCTTGCATAGTTGAATCCCAACATGCGTTGCGGAACAGAGCAGCACTTAGCAGAACAATTTGTCCCCCAATACGTCGTGTAGCGGCACATCTCAAAGATAGTGTATTGGTTCTAGTAACCATTCCAACTGCAACCACTCTTGACCAATATTAAACAAACATTGTACCTCAAGAAACTGTAGTTTTTTTTTTCCGACAATGAGACATGAACCTGTATGCGTAATCACTAATTTATGGTGGATTGTTCTGATTGGGCTAGACCTTATGGTCATTTTTTCCTTTTTAGGTTTTCCACATACAACTTTTGGGGTCTCTACACGTTGTTTTCTTTTATCTGAGCGTGTGCTTGATTCCTCGTACAAAGCTAAGTTGCTAATTCATTACTTCACCGCCTAGCACACATCCATCATGACATTATTCGAGAGATTATATGATCTCTAAATATTATTTACTTACAGATAAAACGAGCATCTCAATAAGAAAAATCTAACAAGTCTGAAGTCACTTAAATTTGATGTTCACAAAATATTTAAATTGTTAAAAAAAATCATAATTGAGAGAACCAAAATCAGCTATCTCATACTATGTATAATTATAATGACAAAAATAACTAAAATATCGTAGCTAAAATCATAAAACTGCTCTCATTTTTCATATGAGGGGATCTTAAATTGGAGAAAACTTATACATTAGAAGAAGTCTAGAATATCATTTGACAATCAACACCAACAATGATCATAAATAACCATTATAAACAGATAGACTATTGTAACTCAGTTGTCACTATTACACGAAGACCATCTCATAATTGTTACTATGTAATATGCATCTATTGATTGCCACCATCATTCAATATTATTTCATTAACATTACTGTGGTCAAACTAACAACTCATATATACAATGTTTTCATCTTTAATTGACGGAAAAATTATACATCTACAACTCATTTATATAATACATTATTTCAACTGGTCGCTATATAATTTATTTATCTTATTGAATTTTTACATAAAAAATTGATTATTTCTACTAAACCTCCCTTATCTATGTGCATAAAATAAATCTTTGTTGAATACTAAGACAAAAAAAATCTTACTCTATTGAGCATACAACAATAATTGCATAAATAAATAAATAAAAGTAAATATAATAAGCAAATAGTTAAAATTGTAGTGGTGTCCATGCAAATGTCCCGATTTTCAAAAAATTAATTAATTTTAATTTATTAAAAAAAAATTGACTCCCCTATTCTTAGATAATATATTTCATCACATATTAATATATATATATATTCATAAATAACCCTAGTCCTCTAACGTTAACGGCACAATTAATAGTCGTTATACACGGCATAATTCATAATATCGACGGCTACCTCACCCCGCACGATTCTTTTTTTCCAGAATTTTGTTAGTGATTTTATTTATATTTATTTCATCGCCCTACAACGGGCGGATATCAACGGGCGAGGTTATGTATTTTTGAAAGGAACAGCTTTCTTTGATTTTAGGGTTCGTCTCTTTTGCCGCTGTTGCTGTCACCGACGATCTCCACCCTCTCAGCCTGCCGGTGGCGAATCGATTCCTGGATTGTATAATCTGTGCCTTGCTCGATTGGATTACCAGTAGAAATATCACACTATTTGAGTTGCTATTGAGGACAGAAGCCTCTAATTCAGTAGATTTTCATCTGAGACCTTGGCATTCCGAGGTCTACGGTTGCTTCCAATATCTATGCGTGAGATTTTTGCGTACGTTGGTCGGGGAATTTTGGTTTATCTATTCTGTTTGTGGTAGCGTGCGGTCTTTTTGTTAACGTTAGGGCTTGCGGGGTTTTTGCTGATTCAAATTGCTGGCGGTGGGATTGGATCAGTTTTTAGTCATGAATTATCTGAAGACAGAAGAAAGCTGTGTGGAGAACAAGCAATCCGTAACTGCATCTTGCTCCTCGATTTCGGAGGGGAGCTCTGGATTCTCCACCTTCTCGCCTACTTGCAGTCCCGTGACTTCTTCTCCGAATCATAGGTAAATTTTACCTGCTGGTTGTTGACTTTTTGTGTTTAATTTTTTCCTAGTGATCTTGGTTCTTAGTTTTTACTGGTGCTGCGGTTCTTCTTTCAATTCAGATGATTATTTTTAACTAAGTGATGGGAGTTGAGATGGTTGCCAAGTTGGATAGGGGCTTATGTAGTCGATCACCTTAATTTGTTGCACGGAATGATTTGCTCACTGCAATACCTTTTGATTTCGTTCCCTCTCCTTTATACTGAAAATAAACATAATATTTTTGTTGCTTACATGTTAGTAAGCTCCCCGAGTGCTGTATTAATCTTTAATGAATTTAGAATGTTAACAAATGTGTAACTGCAGCACACGTGTTGCAAAAATTAAAACTAAAACAGCCAGGAAGGAAACTTTGTGAATGTGATAGACTATAATTTGTTTATGATTGTGAAAAAGGGACCGGGTGAAAAAATTGCTTGTTTGGATGCTTCTTTGCTACCCTTGTTTCTCTAGTTTATGAAATGCTTTCTTGTTTTCCATTAAGTTAATCTACGCCCATCTTATTGTGTCTGCATGAATGAACGTGTAAACCTGTATGGTTTGCTCTTGAGAAAGTTCTGCGGGTTGTAGTTGTATAGATTATGTTATTTCTTATTGATCTTTGGTTTTTGTGTGTCTTTGAAAGAGTCTTGTATGTTTTCCTCCTATGCTTACTGATATTGATGCTGAAATATAGGAGAACAAGTGGTCCAATCAGGCGAGCAAAAGGAGGTTGGACACCAAATGAAGTAAGCATGTTTAGTTGTTCGTTAATGTTTTCATACTTATCTCATATATTAGCTTCAGATTTGCAAGGTCTACACCATAATGATATTAGAGGAGGTTATTCAATGCAGTGACCACATTTATTTTCATTGCAAACTGCTCAAAGCTAGTGAAATTTTCTTAAAGATGAAATAGCCTTCTCTAGCTTATCTAGAATTTTGGACATCATCTCACCGATTCTAGCATCAGTATTTGTAACCCTCAAAGAAATTTTACTTTAACAGCAGAAATTGTTTCTAAACTTACTATGTTGTAAGTATTGAACTATATTTTTATCTCCATTTACTGTTCTTTGAGGGCTGGCAAGGACATGTACTAAAACTAATTTGTTTGCATTTAATCTTCTTTCTTTGCTATATAGCAAAACGCTTTCTATTATAATGTTTTTTGAAGAAGCTTTACTGATGCTTCATAACTTGCCACAGGATGAGACTCTTCGGCATGCTGTTGAATTACACAAAGGAAGGAATTGGAAGAAAATAGGTTTCTTTCTTTTCATTGCTTAGTCTAAACCTCATTAGCTTTTAGTCATAATTTGCTTCTTCCGCTCGTCTTTTATAATTTATCAATTAAGTAATGGATATTAACTAGCTGCATGCACATTAGTCCAGTGAACTGTGATGCAATAATTATGGAAATAAGAATTGAGTTCTCTTGATGTTGTGGATGAGCCTTGATGAACTCTTTATCATTTATATGCTTTATAAAGCAAGTGTATTTGTATTCTGATGTCAAGATCATGTTTTGCTTCATGTGAATTAATAGAATGATGATAATCTTTATTTATCTTTGATTGAGAGGCTCCAATAAAAAAATTCTATACTTTTTTTCTAGGGATAGAACTTTTAAAAATTATAATACAGAGAAATGTATTTTCATATATATGACATCACATGGTTCAATCAACGAGCATAAGTAACTTGTTACCAAAAGCCTTTGGATGCAAAGATGCTTTCTTTATGTAGCTAAGAATAATTATCAATGAAATTTGCCATGTTTATAATATCAGCCATTGGGATAGAAGTTTACATCAGCGAGAGGGATAGATGTTTTTTTTCCCTTTGAACATGCGATTTAAGATTTTTGGGTCTAGAATTTACATCATAAATCTAAATTTTTTGCTATGATAATTTATGTGAGTGCAACATACAAATTTTCCTAGAAAGTAAGCCTTGTAACGTCATTATTTCTACAAACGATAAATGTAGGAAAATAACTAAAAACCAAATTTAAATACAAAAAATATGATATCTCAATAAAATTATTAATAATGAATGAATATCATAAAATTGATTAAGATTTCATGAATGACACATAATTAATAAAGATTATAGATCTTAATTAGGTCAAATCCAATTTCAAAACAATCTCTAAACATCGGCGGAGAAAAAGAAGAACAAAGAAAGAAAAAAGAAAGAAAAAAGAAGAAATAAAAGAGATAAATTTTGAAACCCCAAAGGAAAAAATTATTACGTTCGGACTCTGGACGTAGAGATATGTTCGGAGTTCAATAAAATCACGCCACGTGGAGGTGATAAAAAATAAAAAAATTTCGTTTTAGCACAAGGGAATATTCCCTCGTGTTATTCCGTGTTATTCAGGTGTTATTGTGGTGATATTTATGTATTATTGTATTATGAGAATTTTATCGGTGTTATAATAACACAATAACACATCAATACCATCACAATAATATCTAAATAACACAGAATAACGCGGGAGGAATATTCCCCTGTGTGACCGGGCCGGATCACAAGAAAACACATTTTTTTTTTCTGTAAGCTCCACGTGGAGCCGATTCATTGAACTCCGGCCATACCTCTACGTCCGGAGTCCGGAAGTAATAATTTTTGCTATCTCTAAAGATTTTCAGGTATCAAGGAGTTGATAAAAGAGGCTTACACATCCAAATTAAATTTTATGTATGCTGGAGATCGCTAGCCTTAGTTCTCATTAAGAAGCGTTAGACATGATGTATAAAAATAATGAAGCCACTTAATGAAAACACTGCAAAATAATGCCTCTGGAATAAGAAGGCCTAAAAATCCCAAACATATGGCTTTAGTAAAATCTTTCCAATCAAAAGAATCTTCAAATACACTAACAAACATGACACAACAAAATTTTACAAAAGGTTTCACGTAATCTCATAAGTATAACAAAGATGTGATTAAGATGGCTACTTTTTTGAGAATATGCAAGCTTAATGAATCGGTCTGATTTCTTAAATTTGCTAGATGGCACAAACTTTTCCTTTAATATCACTGCGTAGGCTTATTTTTCCTGTTTTCTTTTTTCTTTTTTAATTTTAAAAACAAAGGCTATGTGATTTTCTCTTAAAGGTCAAATGCCCTCTATAGATGGCCAAAGTCATTGTTTGTGCTCATATTTCCCTCTTTGCATGTTATGCCCATGCCCCCTATATTTCAATGACAATTTCAGCAAATTATTACAATGTTATTTTACAAATTAAATGCCTACTTCTGGAAAAAATTTCTGATTAAAATAACCTTGATCTCTTTTAACTTATGTTCTGGGTAATGCATTTTAGGATTATGATTTGATTTCATGTTTCTTATTCAGCTGAATCTGTTCCGGGTAGGACTGAAGTGCAATGCCTGCATCGTTGGCAAAAGGTTCTTAATCCTAAACTTATCAAAGGACCATGGACTCCAGAGGTCTGTTGTTATATTTTTGTTCAATATAACAATTCTTCGAGTAGTAGTTAGATTTGAAATATATTTCTGTTCTAATTTTCCTAACTTTATTCAGGAAGATAATGTCATCATTGAACTTGTGGCGAAGTATGGGCCAACAAAATGGTCTGTAATTGCAGGATCTCTTCCTGGGAGAATTGGAAAACAATGCCGAGAGAGGTACTGTTTTCATGTTTCCAACTTTATGAGTCGGTTTACAAAAAATAAACGCATGTTTGTTTTTTATTTTTTAATTACTATATTGTAATTCCATTCATTTTGCATTTTTTGACTGTCTTTTATGTTGATCTACCTTGAAGGGAATGGTTTAAGTGTTTTGCGGGAAGAGCGATCATCATTATTACCAGTTATCTCTAGTCTGTGGTAGTTTTTTGGTAGTATTGCTTTAAAGGAATTTGCTTATCTTTTGATGCATTTCCTTATCAACTTAATCTGTTCAAACGAACACTGTTTGTAAGAAATTTTATATTTAGATTATTTAAGTTTTATCTCTCAGATCCCAAACGGGCAAATTTAAAAAGAAGTAGTTGTAAATAAAACATGAAAATATGAATGAATTATTGCGTTGTTCATGGGGAATGATAATGATATATGATCCAAAAGAAGGATTGAAACAACAAGGAACAAAGCCTCATTTGTTTTTATAACCAATCGTTACATCTTATATACAACTCCCTTACTTTCTTTTTCCTGACCCATTTATTACACAATATTTCATTCTAGTTCATAAGTAGTCATGTTATCATCTATTGAGGCATTCCACCAAAAGACCATATCCGTGAGAACCATCATATGTCATTTTATGTTTTACCTTATATTGAAGCCTAGCGTAATATTGAGCTTAATAAGATGGAGGTCCATATGGAGTTCTGATCATATATGCTACAGTTAATAACCTCTTATATTTTTTAGCTTGTTTTTTATCGCTTCATGTAGTATATGTTTCTTCTTTAGAACGGTTGCTATAGGAATCCTTTTCCTAGGGTTTCTTAGTTATTTTTTGTTTCAAGAGCTTACATCTTTGTGATTTTGAGTGAATTTGATGGAGGAGGTCATAGAGTTAAGGTTTTTTTTAACACATGGAATCAAAATTCAAAATTCACATATCATTAATTAAATAAGTATTCATTTCTTTTGATGAAAAAAAAAAAAATCTCTATTCACTCAAATTAAAAGCTCACCTACATAGAATTTCAGAATCAATGTACTACACTTTGATCTAAAATAATAGTGGAATCAAGTTTAGATTGTATGAGTTTTGACAAAATTAAATCCAAAAAGAATAAAAAAAAAGAGTTTTGACAAAATTAGTAACTAAAAGTTTAGAATAAAAAAATTTAAGAAAATATTTCACTGGGCTTACTTCAGAAGTTGGTAGTCACCATTTACACGTCACTAAAAAGATAGGCATCCGGTTGACCCTTAAGTACATGGATCAAACAAAAAAATCATAATAAATTACAACTCATGTATATTTTAGTGTTTTTTATTGATTTAGAAAAAAAATTACGACAATGTTCCAAGAGAAGTCCTTTGGAGAGTTCTAAAGAAGATATGTGATTGAAGTCATTAAAGATATGTTTACTAAAGCTGTTACTTATGTTCAAATAGAAGGATGATTGACAAAGTATTTTTTTATTTATTTGGATTACATTAGGGATCGGCTTTAAGCCCATATTTTTTTTGCTTTAATTATGGATGCTCAATGGATGCTATTATTGGACATTTACAGGAGGATGTACATTGATGTATACTTTTGACTGATGATGCTCTTATTGGACATTTACAGGAGGATGTACATTGATGTATACTTTTGACTGATGATATCCTTCTTGTGGATAAGACTAGAGAAAGAGTTGAGGAAAATCTCGAATTATGGAGATCTACATTGGAGTCTAAATGCTTTTGTTTGAGTAGATCTAAAACTGAATACATGGAATGTAGTTTTAGTAGTAGTAGCTCTTTGGTAGAGTTGTAACTATGGGTGATCAAATTATTAAAAGGTATGTACGTTTTCGATATTTCTGATCTATTGTTCAAAGTGATGATGATATAGATGGGGATGTTATTAGTAGAATTCATATTGGTTGGTTGAAGTGGAGGAATGCATCGGGTCTATTGTGTGATAGAAAAGTACTGCTTAGACTTAGGATAATTTATAAGATGGTAGTGAGACCCGCAATGCTTTATGATGCATAATGTTTACCTTTAAAAGAGAAGTATTAAACAATGTTAAGTGTTGTTGAGATGAGAATGCTTAGTTGGATGAGTGACTTGACACTTAGAGACAAAATGCTAAATAAATATATCCTTGATTGGGCTGGTGTAGCTCCAGCGGCGGACAAGATTAGAGAGTCGTTTTAGATGGTTAAGTTGCATTAAATATCGATCATCTGATTATCCGGTTAGGTGAGTAGATGTTTTAGATTTGATTTAATGTTAAAAAAGGCAAAGGTAAACCTAAAATACATGGGTAAAAATAATCTTAAACTATTAGAATTAAATGAAACTATGACACTCAATAATACACAATGGAGAAAAAGGATTCATGCGGCCGTCTTCACTTAGTGGGATAAAGACTTCTTGTTGTTGTCGTCATGTTTATATTACTAAGTACCCATTACTTGTAATCATGAAGTACCTCCAAATATTAAAGCAACGTTGATAGGCCAAAACTCAAACGAAGTCCAATTCACGGTCAGAATGTGAAAGATTCACGTGAATCCCATTCAACAATATCTACAAACATATGCTCATGTAATATATAATAATCGCAAACATAAACTTACATGAATTTGTAGCTGTGGTGAAACAATTTAAAAATACTTGAGATTATTTAAAGATGCATAAAAAGCTATAACTGTAAAATTTGACATTCATGAACTGAGTTGCTGCAAGTCACAAGAAAGAGTGGATACTAAAGATTTAAGGATCGTTACTTCTGCGTCAAAATGTAATTTTAGGCCCAAAACAATATAACTCAAGTCTCATCATTATTGTCCAGTTTGATTCGTGGCCCTTTATGAACTTTTGGCCTGACATCCACATCAACCAAACCTTCATATAAAGCAATGAAGAGAGGTTGAATTGAACTGGAAAAATTGAAGTCACGACAAAAATTAAACCAAAGAAACATAGGGAATTAATCTAAATAGGGGGAATGAAGGCTTAAAACATCAGAGAAAAAACTCAATTCTTGTAGGTATCATCATATGTACGAATAAAATTACTAAATTGAAAATTTGAAAATCGAAGAAACCATTAACATAACATCAACCAAAGCAAAATGAAAACTTAGAATTCCATGCCATGTTTATCGTACCGTTGTATGTGACATTTTTGGTATCCAGCATAAGTAGTTGATAAAATTTCTTTTTTGGAACAATATTTGTTGTATTTTATTGCGAGTTAGTTGATATTAATTCCTTAGGTGGAACGAGAAAATTCTAGGCATTGGTGTTCAAATCATAAAGTAATGTCAGATCAGATACTTTGAAGATTATATTAATAATTAAAATTTCTAGAATTTTTAACTTGAAAATCATTATCTCAAATATATTAAATATTAGTCATAATGAATTATGTTCTCTTAGTCAAATAGATGGAGTTTTAAAATTCAAGATGAATTTATGACTAAAACTACAAGGAAATGTCGATCGATATCAACCTTATAAGGTTAATTTTCGTATTAATGAAGGGTTGTGTTATTATGTTGTTTAGTTGATGTATCAACTACAATAGACATGATTTTTCTAATGTCATTTTTAGATGCAACTTAAGATTTAAAAAAAATCATCGGCAGAATCATATTGTATTTGAAACTATTTATTTGCATATAATACATGATAAAAATATTTATGATCAATAATTTATTCAATAGGAAGAAAATTGGACCCTAGATTCTTGTGTTGGTGTGGGTTTGATAAGTCGGAGGATATGCTAGTTTTTTTTAGAAACATTAAAAAATGTTGAAGTATTATTATTAGGAGAGTGCTATTATATTACTCAATTTTTGTAGCTTTTTTTAAGCCTTTATGGTATTTTTGATGAATTATAGCTTGATTCATCTTTAATTTCTCTCCTAGGATCTTTAATAAAGTAGATGGTGATAACATAATAATCTAGAAACATAATATTTGGTTTTAAGACCTTCAAGCCTTGCATAATATTTAAGCACAGTAGAGTCACTTTATTTATAATTGTTAAATTTTAGGATACAATTAACACTTATAATTACTAAGTGATAAATATTTCTCTTTAAGTTTATATTTATTATTAGCTCATATCGATATTGTTTCACATGCAATACTTCGCCAAAATTGCTAAGCACATTCTGTAGTTTTGATTTAACAAATTCAATTCACTGGGAATCATATATATTGTAACATTTAAAAAACAACTTCTAAATTGTCAATCCAGTTTGATCCCTAGGTTCTTACTTCCCATCAAATGCAATGATGTGATTCTAAATCTTTTATTTACCATATGATTTGCATCATGTTATTATTTTGTCAATTAACCCTATTACTATGTTTTACTAATTGATGTGATGATGCGAACTTAAACTATGGCATAAAATATGATGCAGAATATCTTAGTGTTTTGTAATACAACTATATCATGTAGTGCATGAAGCTCTGCACCCGAAACCTTTGTTCTTAATTCACAGACCATCAATATAACCGAGTATCTATTTATTTTGATGAATACTGGAAAATATGTAAATCATTGCAAATGATAAATTAATGGCTGCATCACTAGAAATTTGACATAGAAATCTTGTATCAATAAAATTCGAAATCCATTCTACAGAGCAGAAAACACAGATTGTGAAATTTGGGCAGAAACCAATCTTGCAGAAATACCAATAATTAAGAATAACAATTCAGTTCTCATGTCCGTATCAGAGGGTGGCTTCTCTGAAGGCTGGTAGTTAATATTAGCACATTGCTAGAAAATTTTTATTCACGGAACATTTAGGTAAATGAGGAAACAATATATTTAAAAGAAATTATTATTGAAACTGATGTTACCTATCATTTATAACCATAAATCCCTCCTTGAAATAACAAAAAAATATCTTAGATTTAAGTCATTTGACTCAAATCTATGCTGAAGGCACGTTGAGAACTGCTGTAGAAGACTCCGCAAATCACATATCCACAATACTCAAAAACTATTCTCAATTAATTCACAATAACTGCATGCAGGAAATGTACACAAAAATGTGTGAATAGGTGAGGGAAAAGCATGAGGAGATTTCTTAAAATCACGTGAGGTGCAGCGCTGTAAATCTCGTCATACTAACAAAATAATCACAAGCCGAAGAGGAGATCCTGTATTGTAAACTAGGATTGTTTTTGGGTGCTGGAAGCTGTTATTTAGGCTCAAACTAGTGGAACCCATTTCACAATATTATGATCCATTTCAAATCATGGCCCAACAAGAATTTCTGGTCCAACAAAGAACCCAACATCAACCGAGCCTCCACATAGAGCAATGAATAAAAAGCTGAATTTGACTGAGGAAACTAAAAAACAATGCCAAAATAGAATCGAACTTGAGAGAAGAAAGGCTTAGTTAGCGAATACAACCTGTTCTCTCAGATATTATCACAGGCATGATTAAAATATACTAAACTTAAAAATTCTAAAAATGAAAGAAACGGCTTTCTTGATGTCAATTAAAGTAAAATCAAAACTTAGAATGCTACTTTGGTCGTCTTCGATGATCTTTAATTTTTCTTTTTCTTGATTGTGTTATTGAAGTTGGTACATTTTAACCAAGGCTACATCTAAATATTGGCTTTTCCATTGCAAAATTTCTGCACTGTATTTTGGTTGTTCTTTGTGGTTTTGCTCTTCCACTTTCAATGAAATTCTTGGAAGGTTAATGTTACAATTATGAATATGATCTCCCAAAAAACTTCAAACAATCTCAGATCAACACACAGCCTGGTTGATTATTCCGTCAAAAACATTTCTCTCTACTAGAAGTCATTCATTTATAACGGTTTGGAAGTATTTTCTTTTAAGAGGTAGGGGTGGGGGTAACATTTTCAATCTTCTATAGAGATGTTCATCTGCGCCTTCTTGCTAACTGATGATTTAATTTTTTGAAGGTGGCATAATCATTTAAATCCAGAAATCAGGAAAGATGCTTGGACTTCTGAGGAGGAGCTTGAACTCATGAAAGCTCACCTTCAATATGGGAATAAGTGGGCTGAAATTGCAAAGGTGTTACCTGGAAGGTATTTATTCTTTAATTAAAGTAACCTATTCTACACACACACACACATATATCTTCAGAGGAATAAATTATTTTCTAATATAACTTCTAACACCCCCTCAAGTTGAAATATGGTTGAAAATCATGTCCAGTTTGGATTTGAAAACATCAAACAATGGGCGAGGGAGATCCTGTGAAGTAGAATTTGAAGTCTTTATCCCATATTGTGTTTGTCTTTGACTGCAATGTCTGTAGGGAGGCAGAAGTCTCCCACAAATAATGTTGTTGGGGAGTTTGCAGGGATTTGAAAAAATCAAACAATGTGCGAGGGAGATTCCATGAAGTAGGATTTGTAGTCTTAATCCCATGCAATGGGCGAGGGAGATCCCACAAATAATGTTCAACTGGTATTTGAAAACATCAAACAATGGGTGAGGGAGATCCCGTGAAGTAGAATTTGAAGTCTTCATCTCATTCTTTGGTTGTCTTTGACAGCAGTTTCTGCAATGCCTGTAGGTAGGCAGAAGACTCTCACAAATAATATTATTGGGGAGTTTGTAGGGAAGTTTGACAACTGCGGTTGTCTTTGACTGCATTTATTGCTGTGTTTGTAGGTACACAAAAGACTTCTATAGGTGAATTTGCAGGAAAGTAGATAACATGTAAGAAAAAGCTGACTGTTGTTGTCTTTGATTGCAGTTCGTGCAGTGTTTGTAGATAGGAGGAGGCTTCTACAGTTAATACTATAGGGGAGTTTGCAGGGAAGTAGACAACCTTCTGAAAAAAATAACAGCAAGAAAATATTCTGAAGGAGGGCTGTAGATCTTCCTCGAGAGGCCCAGTAATAGCTAGGATGCAGAGCAGTGGTAGTGCTGTTGTATGGTTGCAGGAAATCAGGGAAGCTAGATTGCTGGAAATCTAGACAACTGCACGAAATCAGGGAAGCCAGACTGCTGGAAATTAGGATATAACATATTATATTATATTTAATATTGTCAGTTTGTTTAAATCAACATTTTCACGTTTATCTACTGCATATTTATTATTGTCTGAATTAGAACCACAAGATCCGAAACTTTTGATAGAAAACATTCATTTCATTGTCCAGTCTATATTATCTTGTTGAAAATATACTTTTTGAAATGAAAAGTTGAAGTCTATGTATTGTAAGGTATGCTTTTCCCGTGGCCTTTGAAAGGAAGAAACACAATAAGCATGCCTGCAGCAGGATCGGGTGCTGTCAACAGTAGCAGCCATTTACTGCCATATCTCTGCCATTTAGAGGCAGCTTAGAATCTTATTACTTGACATCTTCATTGGAGATTTTTCCTAGACTCTTTTTTTGTCCTTTCAAATGCCTTCAATTTGTCCGTGACATACTTGAAATTTGTAACTTCACTCGCACAATATTTCTCGCTCAGTATGGCCATTTTTTTGTCTTTTTTTAAAGCTGGCTTGCCGTGTAAAGAGGTTTCTTTGGCTTGTAGGAAATTAAACGTTTTGATCGGACTTTGTAAAGTACTAACGGTATTGCACGCTTTAGGTATTCAACAATTCAACAGGGTTTTCTACATAAAAATTGCCATGTTGAATGGTATTGCAGAGACTTAGAAGTAATGCCAAAATATCTATTACGTGAGATAGGATTTATTGTGTCGTATAATGCCAATTTTTGTTCATGATTTCACCCGTATAATACCTGCAATATCTTTTATGCAACAGAGGAGGCGGGATAGTAGATCGTGACGTGGGGAATGAAAGGATCGTGATGTGGGGAATGAAAGGATTGCGACAGACAACGATTTTGAGACTTCACCTCGAGAAATAGTCGCGCGATTGGAACAACTGTGATTGGGAAGAATCACGACATACCTAGGACCGAAACCAACCACCTTCTGCTCTTTACTAGGGCCACGACTACGGGATTGCGACTTAGATTGACGAGACACACCTTTCCTGGTGAGCGACCAAGCTAGTTATGAAGCCACTACGCTATCATGGGGGTACAGAAGCCCGAAACTCCATCTTCTTGCCAGTGTCTTGTCGCCTTCGTGACCGAACATTGCAATACAGTCACGCTTAGGGCTTGCTGTCGTGACCTAAGCCTTGGGATAAGATTGTAGTTGAAGTTATTTGGGAAATGAAAGGAATTGCATAATACATTCATCTTTGTCACACCGAACTGCGCCAAACATACTAGATTCGAACGAGCGGGGAAGGCTTTAACCGGATTGGGCTTGCTCTAATCTTGATCCTAGAAGTCAATGACCAAATCTGAGATTAAGATTGCCCTAGTAATAGGAAGGAATAACATCCAAGAAAATAGACAATTTGGAGAAGAAATTGGAGGAAGAGATGGGACAACTCAGATCGGAGTGGAAGAAAAGTTCGCTGTCATGGAAATTAGGTTTTCTTCCAAAGAAAACCGAAGGGAGAGTGGATACGATAGCATAGAAGAAATGCGAGAGATGATGAAGAGAGTCATAGAGTTGCAATCCAAGAACCCGCCGACAACTCAATTTTTATACCCTAACTAAAGGTTAACTAGAGAATCTGTGGCAAGATTGAGAGGAAAAGAGATCGAAGGTGAGGAACATGTGGAGGAAAACATCCACCATCACGAACCTCCTCTCAAGGCTCCGATTAGGGGTGGATTAGAGATTTCTGATGGAGGTAGTTGACTGAAATATAGAGAAGGGATTTTGTCAGAGGTATTGGGGAACATGAAGAAGCAGAGAGGGGATATGGCTACGGTAGAAGGCGTGAGTTTTACCTTCGATACATGTGGGGTAACAACTGAGGAAGAGGAAGAAGAAGTGGGTTGGAATTAGGAAGTTGAAGATGTTGATCTTCGAGGAGGAAGACACACATGGGTGGGTGTATCGGGTGGAGCGATAGTTCTCGATGAATCGGTTAGATGGAGAGGAGAAACTCATGGCGACAAAATTTTCTTTGGATGGGAAAGCCTTAACCATGTTTCAGTGGAGGGATGCTAGATACCCAATTCGTTCATGGGATGAATTTAAGAATTGCTTGTTGGAATGTTTTCGAGCCATTCAGGAATGAGACCTACATGAGCAATTTTATGCCTTGAGTTAGGAAGGGACGAAAATGGAATACATGGAGAGATTTGAACTATTGTCGGGATGACTGTGGGGGATTTTTAAAGCAGGATTGGAGGGAAATTTTATGAAGGGCTTAAAGCCCGACTTACGAACAACACAGACTACTAAGTTCGCGGGGATTGAGGGAGATGATGGAGCTTGCCCAAATGGTGAAAAACAAGAACCACATGAGGAAAGCTAACAGGAGCAACATAGATGGAGCGTCGTACAAAACTGCTGCAACCACGACGATGACATAAGTTCATACAGTCCAGAGTGAGGCTGCACGGGACATGAATAATGGATCACGACCGGGAGCAACACCCAAGCGCCTTACAGTGACAGAGATTCGGGAGAAGCGAGCCAAGGGGTTATATTTTTGGTGTGATGAGAAGTTTGTCCCAGAACACCGTTGCGAGGATTGAAGATTATAAGTTCTCATAGTACATGACGAGAGAGCGAAAAATGAAGAAATAGAGACAGCTGTGGGGGATGTGGAGGGATGCTCTCATTTATTCCCACCTGGGGGAGGGGAGGGAGTATTGTTATGATGACGCCTAGTTTAAGGGAAAATTTGTCTTTTGTAAGCCTAAGGGTAATTTAGTCTTTTGTTATTATTTTTGTTTGGTATAAATAGACTTATTATCTCTAGGGTTGGGGGGATGCATAAGATTGAGTTGGGAGAGACCGCATACCTCTCAAATTGCAGGTGCTTATCTTTTGAATTTGTGTGAGTTGTTTGGATTATTGCATTAAAATTAGTGTTTGCCCTAATTTTTGTAAAAATTCATGCCGATTTCTACGACAAATTGTATCAGCATATTATAAAAAAAATCCAAAGTTATCAGTATATGCATAATAAGAGATTCTTTTGTAATGTCAAAATAAGGTGTCCACTTTAAAAGACTCATTTGACATATTTGAATGTAGTGGTTGCACGTATAGCAAACAACTTTCTATAATCTTAGTCATTTACTTAATAGCTATATTTCATGTCTGTCAATAAACTAACAGAAAGGGATCCGTAAAGTTTTAGATTAAAGAAAAATGCTTGAATATAAGCAATTGAGGGCCGCTTTAAAGAAAATTTACCAATAAGCATAAACTCATAAGGTGCAGCTAAAGTTTCAACATCTTCATCAAAAAGCTATATAGCAGGTTTGCCCCTAAATGGAGAATATTTCAGATCCAGTTTGGGAAGAGAAGATGATGATGCACCTGCTAACATATCTTTAAGAGATCGGATCGCGTACAAATCCCAACAAAATTCGGACAAGCAAAAGAGCCTTTAGGTCTAGCGATAATAGGACTAGTGGAAGAAACAAGTAGTAGGACTAGCGGAAGAAACAACATCCCCAAGTAATGGTTTGGCCATAAAGGCCAGAGAAGAGTAAAGAACAACTACATATTACACAAAAACGAAACAAAGAAAACAAATAAATAAAAAAGAAAAAACATAAGGAAAAAAGTGTGGACAAAAGGGGGATGAAAAATCGGCAGAGTGATCTAGGAAATCCCAACTCTAAAGTGATAGTTTTTGTTAATTTCCACTTCATCACCACTTATATAGGAAACAATCTAATGAAAGAATCTATCTTAGAGATGGAAAGATTATCCTAGGCATGAAAGTTCTATCTTGAGAAATGTGGACTATCCTACATAAGAGAAGGCTAATCATAAATAGAAAGATTAACCTAAATGATTGGCTCTAATCTATTAGTGGCATGTTTTATGTGATTTAATGATTTTGATGTTATATAAGTAAATATTGAAATTAAGATATTAGATATGTAAATACATTAGAATTTTATGGTATGTATGTAAATCCTCCTATGTTTGTCATCAAAGTATTAACCAACTAAGATCACACTGAATGTAAGATCACACTGAATGTAAGATCACACTGATAGAGATTTTTCAAATAAATTATGAAGAAATGGTTTAACACCTCATAAAATATCCAACATGAATGAATAAAAAATGAAGTTTCATAATGCCAACTCCAAATAGTTGGTATAAGACTGATGGTGATTGATGATGATGTACATTTCCAAACTTCCTATCTATATTTTACAACCCTTCTTTTGATAGATGCAATTCTGAGCATCCTTTTATTATATAATCATTTTGCTATGCAAGGCTATCCTATTTCCATGCATTCGTTACATTTGGCACTATATTTCTGTTGAATTTGAGTTTGGTTTACATTGGATGCGGATATGTTGGTTTAAATTGGATGCAGATATGATCGGATCCATGGGAGAGCCTTTTTACAAGTTCTTCCCATAATATTTTTCTACTTTTCTAATCCCAACTACCATTTTTTCATTGAACATGGGCATCTTACAATTTATCCCTAAAACATTTTGTTGCCGGGCTTTCCTTAAGCATAATTGCTTTTGGCTTGCGCTTGTTTTATGTAGAAGAGGATCCTGTTCATGGACTTATATTGCTATTTTTATTGTACTCTGGATTCATTTAGTTGGAAGATTTTTCTGAAGTTTTTGCTGCAATGTTCATCCTTTTTTTCTGCTTTTTTGCAGTAAAAATAATTTTAATGGCAGTACGAAGTTCATCATTTTTGAGATTGCCTGACGAGTTACTATAGTTTCTGTTTTGTTTTTTTATTTTTTCAGCTAATTCTTCCATTTACATCTAGGTCTGACAACTCAATTAAGAATCACTGGAACAGTTCCTTAAGAAAAAGGTCAGAAGTCTACGTGAAAACCGGTAAATTTCCACATATTCAGAAGCCTGTTATTCGGAATGCTGCCAAAGACGCGACAAACTCTGGTGATACTCAATTATTTTACTGCTCTAGTAAAGAGTTGCACACAAGTGGTAACACTGTACTAGGAAGTTGTTTAACTGTTCCTCGTAGTCTACCAACAGAGACTCCTAAAGCAGTAAGCCAAAAGGATGAGGTGTTGACCCTATCAGCACAAGTTTCAGAATTAAATGCCACGCTGGATATAGCAGTAAGACTATCTGATAGTTCTGAAATCAATCTTGTACAGAATAGATCCGAATCAGTTGTAAATTTAGATGCCTACAGCTTCAATGGAGAAGCTCACCGGAATGAAGAACCCTTTGAAACAAAACTGTTGCCAGGCTCTAATAACGTTGGTTTTCTCTGCTACAAACCACCTGAGTTAGAAGATCTTGGCGCTGCTGCCTTTTCTCCTATCTTATTTGGACATAGATCAATGCAACCAACATCAGATCATCAAATGATTTCGTCGCCCATTAGTTATTCAACCCCTTCTTCTGCGAATGTTCCGAGATCTGAACAGCCAAGTGTTGAATCCATTTTAAAAGGTGCAGCTAGAAGTTTTCCGAACACACCATCCATAATAAAAAGGAGAAAAGAAGTTCACATATCTCTTCCTCCTGAAACCATGCATACAAATGAAATTAAAATACAGGATGATTGCACTCCAAAAGAAGGATCAATCAGTAAACAGTCAAAATTGTTTACTAGCCCTGTTAATATTTCCGGAGGTTCATTAGATTATGGAAAGAATTTAAATTTTTCGCCAGTATATCAGTTACGGTCCAAGAGAAAGGCAACTTTCAAATCACTTGAGAAACAGCTTGATTTTACCATGGAAGATGCAGACTTAGAGAGTAATACCAAAAGTTCAAGCTTAGCAGCTAACAAGAACTCTTGTAGTCCTACAAATATGCAATTTTTGAGCGTATAGGCAAAGAAGCAGATGGATGAGTCTGCTGAGTATGAGGAACAATATTTCTCGTGTAAAGTTGGGTGTGATCTAATGCAGAAATTGTAAGTTTAATTGGATTCTCTCCTTTCTTTATCATTGTTTTGCTTTTCTCAATAAAATGAGGTGTTTATTTATTTATTAATTTATTTATTTACATTTTAAGCTTAGAAGATGAATTCACTTGGGTATTGCTTTTTAGTATTCATTCCTTCTAAATTATTTACTATCCATTTTTCAATAGTTATTTATTAGTATGCTTACGGCGTGTTACTTCAACACTTGCAAAACTTTTAATTATCGGGTATATTGTGCTTAAAATTGGATGATTTATGTTTTAGCCATTTTTGTGGGGCACTTATGAGACTTTGTAAGATCCATGAACTTCATTTGATTGTCAAAGGAATGATTTTATTTAGGGTTTGATTGAGACCACTTTCTATTTTTATTTTTATTTCTAGCCTGTTTTGTTTTTTATTTTTTATTTTTAGAAAATTCGTTTGGTATTGTTACGATTTGTATGTTTCTAAAAATAAATAAAAAATATAAAACATGTTTGGTTGGGTATTTTTATTCTTTATAAATAAAAAAGCTATACTTTTTATGAAACGGTTGGTCCATGTGTGCTCCAGTATTAAGCTGTCAACCATGATGTATACGATATCTTCCTTGATCCACCCAATAAAAAACATTTCATGTGTGCGAGAGGGAGTCAATGGGCTCCGGCCGACCGCTGTGGCTGATGAGAGCTGGCGGACGGTGGCGACGACTGGCAAGGGCGACTGGCGGGTGTCGGCATTTGCGACGCGCGATGACTGGAGGGGGATTGTGACTGGCCGATGGCTGACTGGGCCCTGTTGCTAGGGGGCTTGTGACTGGCGGCAGACGATAGCGAAGGGTTATTTTGGTGTTTAAAAATAGACGATGTTTTTTCTATTTTTAGTATTTAAAAAAAGGTACATACAACTCAATTCCTATGTATTTATATATCTAACACCTGAATTTTACTTTTTATATAGCTTACAAGATAATTTTAAGAAAAAAATGAACGTAAAAGTTGATGAAAATACATATCAAATGCAAACACGCACAAGTGAATACTTCCAAGTGAAAAATCTACACAAACAAACTAAGAAAAAATACAGAAACAAACCATCAAAATATATAAATACATATTTCTGTTTATTTACCCCGAACAAAGGTTTGGTTGCTAAGCCCTATAGCTGGGAAAGCTGGGAATTCTTGGAACAAACAAAATAATGCTTTAGATTGCGTCAAAGACTCGCTTCGATCTAGGCTGCTCGATGACTGGCTCTTTTCAATCAGGGCTGCTCCACAACGACTTGCTTCAAATAGGGTTGCTTGTTTCGATCATGGTTGCTGAGGTCGATGGCCAGGCAATGTCAAGGGCTATGCCATACCGAGAACTGCTCGAGAAAACCACAACATCGATTTCTAGTTGCCAATGTAGCCTTTGCATTAACGTTGCTTGAATTTAAGCTCCCATGTCCTTGCTCGAGTGGTGTCCAAACCACGTCAAACTCATTGGAGAGTTTCAATACAATTAATAGCATGTCAGACACTTATCATCCTGTATTGAAGTCTTGTCTGAGTCCAACATGGGTACGACCACACCTGTTTTCGGGTGTCCTTGCTTCAGTGATATGAGCTGATATAATCAAAACTTTCATTCAAATTTGGATTCCTAAGAACTAAATCAAGCTCAATTGTTCAACATTGGATTAGCTATTTTTCCATGAATTAAGCATTGGGCTTTATCAGTTACCTAAATTGATGTGTTTGAACTTCACATTCAATAGACAAACAATTCCCTAAACCTGGGAACGCTTGGAACAAACAGAAAAATGCTCTGGATCGCGTTGGAGATGCTCTGTATTGCGGCAAAGAATCGTTCACTTTGATTTGGGCTGCTCGATGACTTGCTCACTTCGATCAGGGTTGCTTCAATTAGGGCCACTTGATTCGATTAGGGCTGCTCCACAATGGCTTGTTTCAATTAGGGCCACTTGATTCGATTAGGGCTGCTCCACAATGGCTTGTTTCAATTAGGGCCACTTGATTCGATCAAGGTTGTTGAGGACTATGGCCAGGCGTTGGTGAGGGCCATGCATACCGAGAATGGCTCGAGAACACCACAACTGCGATTTTCAGTTGCCAATTCTGCTTTTGCTTTAATGTTGCTCGAATTTAAGCTTCTGTGGCCTAGCGGTTACCAAACCGTGTTAAATCAATGGAGAGTTTCAAAACGACTAATAGCGTGTCAGACAATTATCATCTTGTGTCAAAACAGGGACGGCACCCCTTGTCTGTGTCAAGCACTGGTACCGTCCCTGTTTTGGGGAGTTCATGCTACAGTGATATGAGCTGATATAATCAAAACTTTCATCCAATTTTAGATTACTAAGAACTAAATGATGCTCATGTGTTCAACATTGGATTAACTATTTTTCCATTGAGTTTAACCATTTGATTGGGCTTTGATCAGTTATCTGAGTCAATGCGTTTGAACCTCTCATTCAACAAAAATAACAATTACGCAAATCCGTTTAGTTAAGCTGGTTGAAGAAAGTGACCGAACCTATTAAAACACTTCACTGAAGTTTGTCATACAATTTTAAATAAAACACAAACTTCTAATTAAGCAGATTCTCTATCAACTTACCAGCAGCTATAGGTTAGCTTATACGTGAACAATAAAATAAAGAAGAAAAGCTGATATCTCTGACTGCTAATTGAGCGCAACTGTCTTCAACTTTGTTCAAATAAAGCTTGCAAAATAATTGTGAGTACATAGCTGAGTATTGCTGTGCATAGAAATTTACTTTCTCAAAATGCTAAATGGGAGTTTTAAACGTGTTATAAAAATGTTTTTTTTTCTTTTTATATCCCCGAGATTTTAGTCCACTTTTAAGTGATTTACTAATTGAGTTTCTTTTTTTTTTTTGCAGTTTGAATAAAGTTGATCCACAATTAATCATGGAGGCAAAAAAAGGGCTGTAACTTACCCCAAATAAGGTTTGAAAATAAATTTTCTTATGCTCTATCCCTTCCTTACAAAATGTTTTCTTTGATTTTTTGTACTCGTGGATCCATCTCCAAATCACAATATTATGAAAACTCACCTTCAAGCCTTTTCTCCTTTGACACTTTTCACTAATGATTTTTGTACCTTCAAATGTATATTTCATTGAGCAATAAAGAACAAATTGGATGGCAGAATTCTGCCCTTCTGTATTTTTTGTGCATATTATGTCTTTTGCTTACTGAAACTATAATCAGAAAGGCTTTTTTCCATTTGTCCTCCATAGCAAAATATAATCAGAAAGGCTTTTGTCCATTTGTCCTCCATAGCAAAGTACCTGTAGAGAATAGAGAAACTACTGTGTATAAATTGTTAGGTTGTGCTCTATTGTATGTATGGAGTGTAAATAATATTTGCTATGCAGAATTAGGGCATTCTTGGCCTTAGTTTTATTTTTTGGATCCAAGTTGGCTCTTATAATCTGGATTTGGAAATTGTGTTTGTTTTGCTTTCCACATGATTATTCATGAACCAATATAATTAGTTCTAAGATATTTAATATCTCCATTCTTTTAAAAAAAATGCTTTTTTTACAGTTGGAGTAATTTATTGTGTGTGTTTTTTTATTTTTGCATTTGATTGATGATCTTCATATGGTCTTAGAAAGTCTTGAATTCATGCATGTTTGAGTGAATGATTTTAACTTTGTGTTCGGAAGGAAGTCTCAACCGAACATATATCTTAATGTATATCATTGAAGAGGATGAGAAGCTTATATATACATAATCTGAATATTTTTTAATAAATTGGATAATCTATAATATCTCATTTTCTCTTTGATTGTAACCCTTCTTAAACCTCAATGATGACTCCATTGTACGAAAATTTTTTGCGTACGGACACCGCATGCAAAAATTTGCATGAACGATCAAGACCGTGAAAAAAATTAGAGTGAGCCCCATTCTAACAATAAAAAAATAAAAAGATGTATTTCAGTGGTCCTGATCGGACACCGCACACAAATTTGCATCCGGTGTCCGTACACAATAATCGCTCCCATTGCACAAGTGTTTCTTTTGATTCAATCACGTAAGTGCTTCTTTTTTTATTCTTTGAGCCATTAAGGTTATTATGATAACAACAACAATAAGAAGCCTTTATCCCACTAAATGGTGTCGGCCATTACCGTGTTTAATGCCCCAGATATGAAAAGTGGAGGGCTGCGTTGGTAGTCGACAACCATCATAAATTTTTTGTTGAAAATATTATTACGTGAATCTATTAGGGTTATTTGATATCAGACAATAATTTATCTCTTTGAAATCTTTTTAAAAGTAAAAGGGGGCATCATATGTGCTATTTTTAAGGCTATCATTAAGACATGCCATTCAAAAAAATTTAAAAATAATGTAAAATAATTAAGCCGTTTTCTGCATCTATGATCTAAAGAACTTTTTCTTATTTGTAGCATTGAAAGAGTCTGTAATATGATAATCATGTATTGGATTTCAAAGAAAAGTCTTTTAGACGTTTTACTTCACCACATTTAATTTTATATGGATCATTAAAAAATGAAGATTCATATGAATATTCAAAAAATATTTATTAATCTAATGTATTTTGTTTCTCATAATTGCAATCATTTCTATCAGGTTTTTTCTTTTATATTCTTAAATTATATTTTGTTGTATTATGATCATTGTGTTATAGATCTTTACATACACTCTTGTAGCATTAAAATCATGTTATATTTCTTGAATTAATTGCGCTATTACACATATTGTGCTTTTGTACTAAATATCTTATAATCTATTGTGTTAATTGTTATTCAATTATAACTGTTCTGTAAATATTGTGCTATAATTCATATTTTAACCTTATACAAACCATATCAATATATCATCATATCTTGTTCTAATCTTCTTTATTCTTTATTCTTTATTCTTTATATGAACATTTGAACAAATATTATTCAAATGTTTTTTTATCATGTTTTAACTTGTAGGATCTTTTATATGTTTTAACTTGTAGGATCTTTTATATCATGTTTGTAGGATCT
>NEWO01000039.1:1214096-1231515 GCA_003013225.1 Phalaenopsis aphrodite | reverse complement strand
ATTATAAGCCAATAAATTATTCAGGTTGAATAAAATAAAGCATGTTATGTATTCGTCATAAAAACAGCATTATTAATTTGAAGAACTCAGAATCGTCAAGACTGCTTGGTTTGGGAAGAATGAAAGCACTTGCCAAATGAAAACAAAAAAATTTCAAATTGGGTGCATAAAAGTATTGAGGTTGCTGGTTGCTTAAATTCAATATATATAGTTGGGAAGGCTTTGGAGGATAATTTGCATGTGTTTTCCTTGAATTTGTATATTTAGGGTAAGATTATTATATGTATTGGGCAAATTTTAGATATCTTTTGATAGTTAATTTCTGATTATATGTAAATATGTTAATATTTAATATTAACATTTTTTTTTTTTGGGGAAAAGACGAGGGTTACACCCAGCTTTATTGAGAAGAAAAATAGTGAGTTAAAATGAGTAAACTAAGATTACAACTCAGTTAAAAGAAAAATAAGAAAACACTAAAAACAGTACAATCAAACCAAAAAAAAAAAAAGCAACACCAACAATAATAATAAACAACATCAAGTGTACCATGCCAACATCAACAACACGATCAACTTCAACAACAAATACCAACAACATCAACATCAACCTCAAAGCCCGTTGATCTTAAAGCCAATGACAAAATTGTAGTAGATTCACAAAACAACAACTGAAAGGAGCCACAGTTTCGTAAAATGAAAACATCAACAAAAACTTGATAACTGTAATAATAAATGAGAATTTTACCAATATCATTAATAAAAGTAACATGAGCATTAACAAAAAAAGATCCACATTCCAACAATTATCAATTAGGACATCACTAATTTTAGTCATATAAGGAAGATAAACCAATTGAAGATAATATCACCAAAGTTTTCTTTTCAAGATAACCCATTAAACCAATGGTCATAAAAGAAAAAAAAAAGCAACTAGCAATAACTTTAAAATTTAAAGAATGTCTGATTCTTTTAGTCACATTTGTTAAATCTTTCCAAAAAGGAGAAATTTTAGAACGAGAAATCTTTCATGTATAACCATAATGATTAAAACACTAATCTGATAAGATATAATTAGAATTATAAAATTCCCATATGATTTTGGCCTTACAAATAGTATTAATAGTATCAATAGAAGGAAGACCAAACCCTCCACAATGTTTAGGCAAATTAAATTTATCCCAAACAATAATGTGAAGTTTTCTACTTTCTTCGGTACTTTGGAGGAGATTAGATATCAAAGAAGAAGTCTTCTTTCTTAAACCTTTAAGTAAAATAGTAGAGCATAAACAATAGTATAAATAACTCCATATTGAAAATTTAATAAGCTAGAGCTTACTAGTAGAACATAGGAGTTTTTTCTTCCATCCAATCAACCAAGTTTTAATTTTATCAATAAGTAAGTAACAATTATGAATGAAAAGTTTAAAAGGTTCAATATAAATACCAAGATAATTCCATGGTAGAGGTATTATAGCTATACCACATAAGATAGAAATATTATGCTGAGTAGAGCATCCACCAATTTAGAGAAAGTAATATTAGATTTAGAAGCATTTATTTTAACATAGGTAGCTTTACTAAAATATTCAAAAATTTGAGAAATAAGCTTAAAAAAAGGAACACCACCTTTGCCAAAAATCATAATATTATCAATATAAAGTAAATGAGAAATTGCATTCATATTATTATTCAAGTGATTATCAAATATAAACGACTGGGTATCCATAGTAATAGCACAAAGATAACGTGAAAGATGATATCCTTGCTTTAAACCAAACGTGAAAGGGAAGTAACATTTTAATTCATTATTTACGATAACATAAAAGTTAACTTCAGCAGTGCAAGCATAAATCCATTTAATAAATTTAGAAGGAAACTCAATCATTTCCATTCTATGATAAATAAAATTACTGTTAACTTTATCAAAAGCTTCAGCAATGTCAATTTTAGCACAAATAGGTTTATTATTCAGGTTGTATCTGTAAATATAAATTGCAAGATTCTACGCTCTTAAAATATAATAAAAATATTTCATGTTAAATTTGAATTGGCTTCTTAAATCCTTCATGTACTTGTTCTTAACATTTTAAAATTTTTTTAATGGATATGAAAATGGAAAAAAAAAATGTTTACATAAGTTCCTTTTTTTTCATAAATGTTTGAACAAGTGACAACCTTATTCTTGGAGAACAATCTGTTCAACTTCCAATAAAATTATGATATGTTGGCATATTGTGAAACAAATGAAGGTTCAAGGGAAATGTTAACTTTAAATCCAAAAGGGATTTACATCAAAATTTTAGGTGTGTTTTTAGTTAGGAAAATGCTTTCTTACTAAGTTCAATTAATGTATCAAGATATATTTTTTCAATCAACATCTATCCCTATGATTGGATGCCTTTGATATGCATGTTGAAAAAAATCAACTTTCTACCACATAAATTTATAAAAGTCAATAAGAAAAAAAGTTCAACAAATAAAGCATTTGTGATGGACTGAAACACAAAACAGATAGAACTATCTCAAACATACGTTAAGTTTAATTCAACATTGATTGAAATCAAACTTGAATTAGGTTTTAATTTAAATCGAACCTTGGTTGAAATGAGGCTTGAATTAGGTTTCAATCAGGCTTTCAACTTGTTCAAATTCGAACTAAGTAGAATCAAGAGTCCCAATAAACAATCCATAAATATAAGTAATTATCACTCATAATCTACACACCTTTATTAAACTTATGTCATGATTAAGAAGATCAACACAAACTATATGCTCCAATAAAAATCTTTCAAGTAGAAAATACATTCAATGCCTATGAAAAAATTCAAATAAAATTTTTTTATAGCTTTATTTTTCTCAATGTTTAACAATATCATAAATCTAATATCATTACCAACTACCCCCACTCTCAAAGTCACCAAAAGCTCTCCTTTTTGTCTTTTCTTCTGACCGCACGGAAAGCTCCTGTGGGCGGCGCCCGCACGGCGCACGCCCTCGCCCCTCTTTCCCATTGATCGATCCATCCCAGCAACCACGCCACCCTGACGTCTCCAAAACGAACCGAACGTTCCGGTTCCAACCCGGTCGACCTAACCCCCACGGTCCAATCCGCTGAAAACGTAAACAGAAGAGACCACACTAATTCAGCCACGTGGGCGACGCTCGAAGGGTCCGACCAGGTGGTCCCCAGTTCACGGTTCAAAAGTGCGGTCCTTACACGTCTATCACGATCGGACGGTGGCGATTCAAGGAAGAAACGCCGCCAAGCCAAAAAAATACAAATATTTTTAATAAAAAAATAAAAAATAAAAATCTCGAACGGGGTTTGGCCGTTGATGCAAGCGCCCGCCATTAAGGCCCCATTTCATCGTCGTCTTGGAGCTGCGGAGTGGCTCTTTTTTCAACCCTAGGGGCGTGATTCGGGGAAGGAAGTCGCGGAGAGCGGAAGCAGAAAACCCTATTGATAGCGATCAGCGATTTGGTCTTTTGCTTCGACGGATTTGGAGCTGCGTTTATGTCTTAAATCTTAGACGATCTGTTGAGGTTTCAGTAGGAGCTCGATTCTCTGAAGATTTCGGCTCTTCACCTGCGCATTGGAGATCCTGTAATGTGCTGCTGTGGGGCTTAGTGGGTAGGAAGAAGGTGAGGAAGTTACTATTACTGGTTTTGAGATGGGAATCTGCTGGAGCCCTAATGGCAAGGCTGTGAATCCCGCATTCAGCGCTCCTTCCTCAGGTATTATTTTGTTTTCTATTATACTTATGAAGAGATTTTGTTTCAGAAAATTGGCTTTGCTCTGATGCATGAGTGATTTATGGTATGCGCAGGAACAAATTCGAAGACTAGAAGCCATGATGTGAGTCGATTGAGTTGTGGAAGCAGTTATATCTCGTCTGCTTCGTTTTCTCTAACCTATCGTAGCGAGGGAGAGATCCTGCAGTCAGTAAATGTGAAGAGTTTCACCTTTAATGAGCTCAAATGCGCGACCAGAAATTTCCGGCCAGACAGTGTGTTGGGTGAGGGTGGGTTTGGTTCTGTTTTTAAGGGCTGGATCGATGAACAAACCCTTGCACCGGCGAAAGCAGGGACTGGTATGGTTATTGCTGTGAAGAGGCTCAACCAGGAAGGTTTTCAGGGGCACAGAGAATGGCTGGTAGGTAGTGTATGCTGCAATTATTTGATTTGCTTGAAATCATATGGCTGGTATTGGATTCAGGGGCTGTTTTGTGTCATATTTTAGGCATGATTTTAGCAAGATTCAACTGAAATCACCATCTATAAGATTTTTGGGGATTTAAGATCCAACTTGGATCGATTACCAGGATTTGCTGAATCCCATCATTTACAGTTTGGGCATAACTAATCTTAAATTTTGAAATAATAGCCAAACAGTTTATCAGAATTTAGCATGATTTAACTTTTGGAAGTTTTGCATACATACCACTTAATTCCTGAGTATTTACATATCTAACACCTAAAATTCATTTTTTACATATATTTCACCCTTAACTATGCATGAAAATGTATAAGGGTCTGTTTATCAGAATTTAGCAAGATATAACTTTTGCGAGGCTTGCAATACATACCACTTAATTCCTGTATATTTACATATCTAACACCTAAACTTATATTTTTACATATATGGCTCCTTTGGTATGCATGAAACAGCACCTTAGTTGATTATTTATTCCAATATTCCAATCTTCTATTATTCCTTCTGATTTACCTTATCATTTATTCTAATATTGTAATCTTTTACTATTCCTTTTGATTTGCCTGATCTTAAATTATATATTTATTATTTTTATCTCAATTTTGCAGGCAGAAATTAATTATTTAGGCCAGCTTCATCACCCTAACCTTGTAAAGCTGATAGGGTTCTGTCTGGAGGATGACCATCGCCTTCTGGCCTATGAGTTTTTGCCAAGAGGAAGCCTTGAGAACCATCTGTTTAGACGTAAGCTCTACTGTTAATAAATAAGATAATGTAATGGTTTTATGAGAGCATATACATCATCCATAATATGTGATTCCTAAATTACTTGAACATTGGAGCAGGAGGATCATGTTTTCAACCACTTTCCTGGAATCTTCGAATGAAGATCGCGCTCGGGGCTGCCAGAGGATTGGCGTTTCTGCATGGCAGTGAAATCAGCGTCATTTATCGTGATTTTAAGACTTCAAATATACTCCTTGATACAGTATGTAGAGTTATCAGTTAAATTTCAACGTTTTTTTTTTCTTTGTAGTGATGCTACAATTGTTGCTCATTTTCTCAAAATATGCTTACTTGTAGAACTACAATGCGAAGCTTTCTGACTTTGGGTTGGCGAAAAATGGACCTACTGGTGATAAGAGTCATGTCTCTACTAGAGTTATGGGAACATATGGATATGCAGCTCCTGAGTACCTTGCAACTGGTAAGTTCTTACATTGTCTTATGTAGGGATGTGCAAACGGTTAATTTCGACGGATTTGTTTACAAAATAGTTTAAAGTGAATGAAATTAAAATCCAAAAGCCAAAAATTAAAACGAATAAACTTTTACTAGAACTGATTCAAACCGAAATTAAATGTAATTTGATTTCGTTGGTTCGGTTTGGAGCAAACCAAAATTTAGCATTTGGTTCTGCTTGAAACTAAAATAATTAAAACTTAAGCTTCTATTTCAAAATTATAATTTTATTTCTCTTTTTTTATCTCTTCTACATATCTTTAAAAATTCAAACTAAATTAAAATAAATGTCATATGCATAATTTATTTTCATTTCAAATGTATTTAATTTTTTAATCCTAATATTATTCAATTTTTTAGTTTCTTTAGTTTAATGAATATGAAAATTAATCTGAAAGCCAAAAACCGAAAATCAAATATTCAAATTATTAAAACAAAAATGGAATCTTTATTTTAAAACCAAAATAATTGAGCCAAATGTGCTCGGCAGGTTCAGTTTTATGGTTTCATATGGTAGAAAATGTATGAGAATAAGATATTACTTTCATATGGTTCTCATCTACTTGTAGATCACTTTTAGCCATTAATGCAAATCCAATTGTGGGCAGGCCTTCCGCGTATATTTATTACAGGCATCTCTGTCATCTATGGCCTACTAAACCCCCCCGTTATAGAAAGGTCAACCATTTCTAGATGTAATATATTTCAAGCTTGACTTCCATGACCAATTTTCTTTGCTGATCATCCATTTATTATTCTTGTAACAACTTGTGGCATTTAATCTTATCATGGTTGACAAGTATTCTAAGAAGATGCCTTCATCTGGGTCCTAGTTCATGATTACTTGCTGCTAATTGTCTATATGCAATAAATGCATCATCAATCGAAAATAGAAATATGACTGCATATATATATATATATATATATATATATATATATATATATATATATATATGTAAAAGATAGGAAAAAAACAAGAAGATTTACATACATACCTCTCAATTCTTAGAAAGATTCGGTTATATAAATGTCAAAAGTTAATTTTAGGTGCAAGATATTTAAATAAATAGGAATTGGGTGGAATGAATGTAAATGCCCCGAAAAAATGTAGATTGATCAAAGATTTTTGTGCGGATCGAAATATATCATCTAGTATTGATGAGAATTGATGTATTCAGCTTTATAAAACTTGGGTCTAAAATAGGTCATGATTAAACTTTTTATACTAACGATGATGATGATGATGATGATGATGATGATGACCAAATAAACCTTTTTTATGCATTGTTAGGTCACTTGACAGCAAGGAGTGATGTATATAGCTTTGGCGTCGTCCTCTTAGAGATGTTATCGGGTAGGCGTGCGCTCGACAAGAACCGACCGTCAGGGGAGCACAATCTAGTCGAATGGGCGAAGCCCTATCTCACTAGCAAGCGCAAGATCTTCCGTGTCTTGGACAGCAAGCTTGAGGGACAGTACTCGCTTATCGGAGCTCAGAAAACTGCCTTGCTTGCTCTCCAGTGCCTGTCAGCTGAGGCGAGGCTTCGGCCGAGCATGGATGCAGTGGTGGCTGTGCTCGAGCAGGTTCAATCCACGAAGGATTTGGAGAAGAAAAACCAAGCGGAGAAGACTGTGCACACTCAAAGTTTTCGTCATGGAGCTCAGGCGCCTCGACGGAAAAGCATGGAAGGTGGGAGTTTGAAGACATATCCAAGACCCTCTGATTCCATTTGTGAAGTAGAAGCTCAGCCAATTGTTTGAGCTACATTTGTTGTCTATTAAGAGTTTTTGGCAGCATTGAGTGCAGGTTTTAACCACTGCCTCCATATTTGTTACATTTTTTGTATATTTTGTGATGCATCAATGTTATTGTCCAGTTATCTCATCTTGCGGGCAGTTTTGAGAATCTTCAGCCTCTTTTGTTTTTGTGAATTTTAAATTCTTGGTTGAATGTTTTTAATTCTTTTGTGGATTAGAAAGGCGTGTAAAATTGTTTCATGTCGAAAGAAAAATAACAGCTGAATTGTTAGTATATTTTTAGAGATTCTTGTTCAATTTTCATAGTCCTTGGAACAGTGGTTATCTATCCTCCAAGTTATTAAGCTCAATGATGCAAATCATAGTCTGAAAACAATAAATGATTCAGAGCAAGAGATTAATTTTGTTAATTTGAAACATTAATTAAACTATTTGATTTGCTTAAATAAGTTCATTTCTTTAATCTATCCAACATTCATAGGGTTTAATGAATGACATGGATGTAACAAGCCATGATTTGATTGATCTTGTTGTTTAAAATGATTAAATTTTTTTAGTTTGATGAAGGAAGATTCTCAAACATACCACTCAATTCCTATGTATTTATATATCTAACACCTAACCTTCAATTTTTACATATATGCCACCTTATTTGTACATCTAATGGTGTATTTCATTGTTTTTTTAAGTTAAAATAATAGTATGTTTATATGAAAGTTTTGAGTGGTGTGAAAGTAAAAAGTCAAATTTAGGTGTTACATATATAAATATATGGGAATTTGGAGTTATGTATGTAAATACCCCAAAAAAAAGTGTAGAATACAAGCTTCCATAATATGTAACTCATCCAACAATGTTTACAACGCTTGCTCTCTCCTCCATGGAAAAAAAATAAGCTATTCTTACAAATCTATCCCCATGCTCTTGCCAGTTCCACTACAGATCCTGGACCTAAACCTTTCCAATCCAACTTCCCCATAGTTCTGTTCCTGAGACTACCGAAGTCCTTCAAATCAAAAACCTTGATGCGATTTATAATACTATCTTTAAGCCCAATCTTCCCTTCATCATCACCTTCTCCTACACCTGATGATGCTACACTTCTCATACATTCTTCATTTGGCATCTCAATGATCTCATCAAGCATCTCAACAACTTTACTCATAGAAGGACGGGCCTTCGGTCTCTTCCTCAAGCATCGATTTGCCAAAGCAATAATCTTCTGAACTGATTTTATTGAGTAGTTGCCCTTAAGTTTAGGATCAATTATAATGTGAAGTTTTTTGGGGTCAGTGGCATAGTGCTTCACCCAATCTAAGAGTTTCTGCTCATTCTTTGGAAGATTTCTTTCAATAGACCTTCTTCCAGTAATGATCTCATACAGGACTACTCCATAGCTCCAAACATCACTCTTTGATGTCAGTTTCCCCATCTGGACATATTCAGGTGCTGCATATCCTACAGTGCCCACAACCTGTGGTGTAGATAGAAGCGTTGAGGATAAGTTGATCTGCAGAGTATAGTTTTCATAATGGAAAAAGGCTCACAAAGTTATTTTTCTCCAACAATGCTCTCCCCCACACTCAAAATGATCTCCGCACAATTCCTATGTATTTAGATATCTCACACCTGAACTTTCATATTTAAACATATAACATTCAAATCTTTCATGTCACATCAAAAATAACACTATTATCACTTTTATAAGTGAAATACACATTTTTCATGTATAAGTTTAAAGCACCAAAGTGCTATGCATGTAAATACAAAAGTTTAGGTGTGAGGTATGAAAATACATTCGAATTGTGTCCTAAGTATGTAAATTTCCGAAAAGATTAACAGTAAATGGAGATGAGGAGATGTGTTCCAAGGACAAATGGTAACTGGGAGTAATGCTATTAAAGAAATTTGATAAATAATGCATGAAAGAACCATGGAAAATCTAGCTGAACAAGAAAAGGGTATGCAATGATCTACAACAACAACAACAACAACAACAAAGCCAGCTACAAGAATCCGTTTTCTCCATTACGTCCTATTTAGTGTCATGTTTTCATTTAGTTTTAATAAATTAAGATCATTTTTTATACAATAATCATAAATAAAAAAAATAAAACAAAATAAAATAAAAAACAGAACTTGCAGATTTCATAACATCTATGTTTTTTAGTAGATATACTTTAAGGATTCTTGTGCAGAGACCAGGTTTGTGGTCCTTCAGATGATGCAGTGGAGACATTGTTCGAAAATGGACTTTTTAGGCAAAAGAGAAGACAACTAAAGTTACGTTTACAAAAGATATTTAGATCAACAAAGATGCATAAAATATCACGTTATGTACCTAAATTAGTAAATAAATCCTCTTTTGTTATAATTTTTTTTTTTTGTTATGCCTCGGAAAAATGAAACTTAGTTATGAGACAAAAAAGAAATCATTTTTCTCGCAAGTACACACGTTAATAGTGGGACAAGCGTAAGAGGCAGAATCATCTGAGGAAGGAAGGAGCAACAAAAATGTATTTTTGAGATGATAAAATGACAATTAATGCTGAGACAAAAGGTGAACTTTTTTCTTGCGCTTAGGGGTGTAAAAGAGCCGGCTCGTTTATATTTCGAGCTCAAAAATTGTGTTTGTGTTCGACTCGTTTGCTTAACGAGCCGAACACGAGCTGTTCACGAACAAAAAGTCCTTTGAACAACCCTAATCATGTAGTCATAAGACAATAAAAGTTTAAACAAGATTTAAAAATTATTATTTATATTAAAACATCATTTGAATCTAATTTAATAATTTTTATTCTATTTTCTTAATCAATATTTTAATTGATTATAAATCTTTGTAGCCTTGTAGTCAATTATATATATATATATATATATATATATAAACTTGATGAGTAGTATTTCGAGCCAAAACGAGCCGAACACGAACAAACGCATCTTAGTTCATGTTCGGCTCGTTAACTTATTGAACGAAATTAATGAGCCGAACACGAGCTGTTCGCGAACAACGAGCCGTTTTCACAGCCCTACTTGCGCATATGTTTTCTTAAGATGCACTCACTTAAATGCAGTAAAAACACTTGAGAAAAACGGTGTCTTCTATAAAAGGACCAACAAAAATGTAATTTTGAGGTGACAAAACCAAAATGGTTGATTTGAAGCTTACTGATGTCGAGACACAGCAAAATCCTTCTAATGGACCATGTCTAGCAAGTCCAAAATCCGAGAGCTTTGCATTGAAATCTTCATCTAGCAGAATATTTGAAGACTTAAAATCTCGAAATATTAACTGCAGAAAATATATAAAATTACATCTAGCATTAGAAGATATTCTTAAAGTTATTTTCTTCCAACCAAAAAAAAAAAGAAGAGAAGAAGCAATATTATGTACAATTACCTGGAAATCCATTTCTTCATGAAGATATGCTAAACCCCGTGCAGCACCATGGGCTATTTTTAATCTCAGCTCCCAGGACAGCTTTGATGGAATTCGCGCCAATAAGTGATCTTCTAAACTCTTGTTCAGCATTAGTTCATATACCAGGAGCCTTTGAATTCCTCTCTCATTATCTTCGGCACAATAGCCAACTAATCTTACAAGATTTGGATGCTTGACAACACCCAAGTAGTTGACTTCTGTAATCCATTCTCTATGTCCCTAAACTAGAAGTGAAATGGTAAATTATAATCAAAACCATTGTTTCCATGTGCTAATATTTTGTAAAATTGCATCCAATAATACTTACTAGATAATGTACAAGCCCAGGATTGAGTCGTGATAGTTACTTTAATGGTATTAGAGCAACGAATTTGGAAGAGTTAATTTGTAACCATAGCTAAAGAAATGATCAGTAGACGAGTGATAGAGTTTTGGTTAATTTCTTTTCTGCACTTTTTTTTTATATGTATTATATTAAATAATTGCATATGCATGCGATGTATGACTTTTGAAAAATAATGAATCTACAAGACCAGGATGTGACAAATGTGACAGAAAGAGAATCATGTATTTCTTGCTCATGTGAAATATGAGAATAAAACCACTAAAACCATTAAGGATGCTACTGTGTCAGGTTGATCCCCTTCCTCCATAATCTAGCCACCTACATAGTTTATATGAAAGATGATGGCATAACTCTGACACCCTAAAAATAAAATATTTTACCGCCAACATATAAAACCACCCTCTTTCAACTACTATCCATACAAGTCTACTCAATCAATCCATACCCAAGATTAAGGCCGTAATGAACGAATACACTTCCTGAACAATTCAAACTCGGCTCGATTAATACTTGAACATGTTTGTTCAAGAGTCTATTTGAGATAGCTACAATTGTTTGAAGAAATAGTTGTGAAACTGCTGCAGAAGAAAATGTTGTTCAAAACACTGCGGTGACTATTATAATTTTTTTTATTTAAAAAAATCAAACATTAAATTTCTAGCCGTCATCACACTTAGTTAGATCATGTTGCAAAACGCAGCTTTCAACCGTAATTTTTTGAAAAAGCAGGCAAAATGCAGTTTTGTCAACCACACAAAAAAAAAAAAGCTTCCCCAAATGAACCAAAAATAAACCAAATTTGAACTTAGTCCAACTCAATTATTAATATTCATGAACTGACTCGCTTGTATTTACTTACATGATATATTATTTTAAAAAAAAATTTGATTATCTAAAACTTATTTAATAATATATTTAATAGTAACATATTATAACTTAAGATTAATATACACATAAATTCAAATGATTTTTTATTTTTTATTTCAATAAACTAATTTGTTAGTACTTATTTATGTTATTTGAATGTAAAAAAAATTACTTATAACTTAAGTCAAATCAAGTATAAAATAAAAAATTTTAAGCAAGTAAAGTATAAACATATTTTTGAAGCTTGTCTCAAGCTTGAACTGAACATGAACAACTTATGATTCAATCAAGTCAAGTCCAAATCATGGCATACTTGACTCAACTCGGCTCGATTACAGGCCAACCCAAGGTAACATCAAACTTAATCAAAACTAATATAATCAACTTAGACTCAAACTTTTTATCTAAAATCTCAATATTACAGATACAAACTTGACTGGTCATCAAATAATCTTCAGTGGATAAAAGAAGAGATTTGAGACAGAAGCTAAAATAATAGAAAACATGCTCAAACAATTGAAAAAACTTTTAGATATAACTAAATGATTAGCTCTAGAATAAGATAAAAGTCTACATGGTTGTGAAAAAATGAAAGATGTCTGCTGAGTCAAACTATAAACCATATTTAGAGCTAGAATAGTTGCAATTGGAGCTACAGACTGTCACTGACTCTCTCCTGTCTACCTTCAAGTCAATCTCCCACCACCTTTATTGGATGATCATTCACTATAAGTTTTTTGTGGGACTGTTATGTATTATTTATTAGCTCTCAAATCAACTCGAGCATTTAATCTATTCTAAGATGCTCTCTGAGGACATTGTTATATTGTGATTAGATTAATCAAACTTGAAACATTGTCCAAAAAATAAATAATTTTATATCTCTTTCTACATAAAGTACAAACTGGAGCACTGCCACTGAGATGGATGAACCATTGCTTTCAGAAGTTATTGATGTGTGTTGGAAAACTCGCGGTGGTAGAGTAATAGATTATCGTCTTAGAGTTGCACGAGGATTCAACACACACTCAGATGAAAAGGAAACAACCAGTGATGACACTAGAAGTTTTTACATGGAAAACCCGTAAAGGGAAAAAACCATAGGGTCTGACTCAACTATAAAAATCCACTATAGCTTGATGATTACAGATGTCTATTGTCCCACAGACGAGAAATGATTACTAAATTTTCAGATTTCTGAGTCGATTGACGTTGTCAGGTTGGTGGTGATTGATGATGATTGGTGGTGATCGATGATAGAGAGTCAACAGAAGTCGATGGTGGTTGACAGCGGACGACGGTCGGCGGTGGTCGATGACAGTCAGCGGTGATCAACGGCGGTCGACCGTGGTTGACGGAGGTCGGCGGTGGTCGACGGCGGCCGACAGTGATCGATGAAGGTTGAAGGTGGTCGACGACGATCGACGATGACAAGGATAATGTTGGACTTGAACTCCTTCTCAAAGCCTCGAGTTCTCTCTTAAGCTTCCTCTCATGTGAGGGGTGGGACTTTATTTATAATATTCTGGGTGCAATTAATGCAGAAATATGAATCATTTTGATCGGAAGGTCCAGAGAGCTTCCCTCGATCAGATGACGTTTGATAGACATTTGAGTGTCTTAACGATATCAGAATTGAGTGATCTTGAGCTCGTTGGATTCGACTTATCCAGACGCTCGATTCGTCGATGAACTTGCTAAATTCGATATCCGTTTAACCTTTCAAATGTGTTTGTTAATCATCCAAGAGTGTTTTAATTATTTGATCTGAGCTTGATCTGACTTGGATTGGACTAACTTTGATATCATTAGGTTCCTCTCATTGAGTCAGTCAGTTTGATTATAAGTTTGCTGAAATCGGAGCTCTAGATGACTTTTTATCAAGATTTTAATATTTCTTGCTCAAAATATTGCCTTGAGATTCGTGTCGGATGATGAAAATTTGTTTATGTTGATAAGCTATATAACCTCTCTTAGAGTCATGACCCAAATCGACTCTTCATTTCACTCACGCAATTCTAGAAGGCTCGTCCAAGTCTTTTTAGCTCACATCCATGTCATTGAGTAGATATCATATCATTTTTTTTTAATCTCGGTCTCTCCACAAATTCAATGACATCCCTAATCCTAAATGAAATCGTGGATGCCACAATTATTTCCAAGTCCTCTATAAAATTTGTAGCTCCTCTTATCTGGATTACTAACAAATTGTGAAACATATATTGTTAATGCATTAAACTCAATCTCATATAGCACTATCGTCTTGCGAGTTTAAATCAATATCAGCAAAGACTCATGCATCTGTTGTCTAACTGGCAGAAGTATAAACCAATCTCTAAAAGTATTAGTAAATTATTCCTAGTAAATCTAAACATTCAGTTTGCCTTGAAGCTTCTTCCTATGTTGGGCTAGCCACTAGCGCTCAGCTTCATCAAGTAGAAATGCTGCCAAAAACTATTTTATGGTTCTTTGTATACTGCATGCTATAAGATTTTTTACATATTGTTAACAAATGTTCAATAGATTCACTTTAATAAGCAATTTTTTAGATGATTGCTGATACTCTACCGATAAATTTTCATCAGCCAGCACAAATATCAGTGCAATTTTTTGATTAAGAGACATTCAAACTTCGATTAAGAGTCATCCGTAGCTCCGATTTCAGCAAAATTATAGTCAAACTGATCGGCTCAATGAGATAGACCTAATGATATGAAAGTTAGTCAAATCCGAGTCAAATCAAGCCCAGATCAAGTCATTAAACTACTATTGGAGGATTTCCGGAGGCATTTGAAAGATCAAACGGATGTAAAATCTAGCGAGTTTATAGTCGAGCGTCTCAAAAAGACGAATCCAACGAGCCCAAGAGTGTTCAATTCCGACATCATCAAGACACTCAAATGTCCATCAAACATTATCTGATCAAGGGAAGCTCTCCGAGCCGTCCGATCAAAATAGTTCACATTCCTGCATTAATTGCACTCAAAATGCTATAAATAGAGCCTCACCCCTCACATGAAGGGAGGAGACTTAAGAGAGAACTTGAAGCTTTGAGAAGGAGCTCAAGTCCAAGATCATCCTCGCCGTCGTCGATCGCCGTCGACCACCACTGACCGTCGACAACGACCGCCGAACTCCGTCGACCACCACCGTCCGTCATCAGCCACCGCTGACCTCTGTCGACCACCGTCGGACACCGCTAATCGCCTCCAGTCACCACTAACCTCTGTCGACCACCACTGTCCGTCATCAGCCACCACTGACCTCTGTCGACCACCACCGACCGTCATCGATTGTCGTCGACTACCGTTGATCACTGTCGGCCTCCGTCAACCATTGCTTACTAGACGTCATCAGTTAACGTTATAAAGTGAAAAACTAGTTACTCTTTCTCGCCTGTGGGACAAGGGGGCATTTTGTACTCATCAACTTATAGTGGATTTTTACAACTGGGCCAGACCCCGTGGTTTTTCCCCTTTTTACGGGTTTTCCACGTAAAAATTTCTGGTGTGATCACAGCTCGATTCATTTTTTATCTGAGTGTGTGCTGAATTCTCGTGCAACGCTAAGACGATAATTCATTACTCTACCGTCACGAATTTTCTAGCACGCATCAATTGCAATAAAAGAATTTTGTGTAACACCATATATTGGAGAGTGAAAGATCAATATCATGATCAAAATTTTGGATTGCTTGGTATTTTTAGTAGGTAGGTTGCTCTTTTTTATAAGATAAATGTACATTTCTTTGTTAAGGTGAATTCCGTGCTAGTTGTTAGTTTGTTTTAAATTATTGATAATTTATTATGAAATTTGCCTATTTATTTACAGTAATTTATGTGATTATTTGCCTATTTGTTTTTTTTTTTGCAATTTTTTTAAAAAATTCACATATATTATTTTAATTATTAAGAAATACTTAGTGTATATATAAATCATGAATTATATTGATGTGTAATAGAATTTGATCATATTATGAATTATTATAAGAATTTTTTACCATAATAAAAATTCATAATATGCATGTTTATACATATAATACATGTATTGTCGATTAAACCCTTTTATATCTAGGCCAGCCAGATCAATAAATGCAAAAAGTGATGAATCTATTAAAAATTATTGAATTTTCAATGAATTGGTGTTTATCTTCTCGATTTCAGGGCGATGTGATAAACCAATCATGGATATATATATGTATAAACGCTGAGTAATTATTATCGAATCACTTTCCAAAATATTAAAACAAGAGAGATCAAGAAAAACAGAAGTTCAAATCTTGCCTGCGATCCATACTTGTTGTGCTGCTTCACGGCGACATTCATGGTCTTAACGCCACCAACACCTTCCTCCTCCCCTGAAATGCAGATAACCCCTCTGTACACGCACCCAAATCCTCCCTCCCCGATGATCATCGCTCGGCTGAATCCCTTCGTAGCCTCCTTCAGCTCCGCGAAACGGAACGCCCTCAGCCCTTCCGGCCTCCTCTCCATACTCCACGTCTCCTCACCCACGCCGGGCTCGAAACCCAACCTCCTTGTCTCTGACGAGCTAGACGCGATGCTGAATGATCGAGCCCACGGCACCTTAGCTGCCCAGCCACCCGCCCCTTCTCCGCCGCCGGCGAGCCCCCTTTCACCGGGTTCGGTGCTGGGGAAGTAGAAGCACTTCATGATTCGGGATGGAAGGAGAAAATTAGGGATTAGGAGCTTCTGTGAAGCGAGAGTTGGGCAGCATGTATACCTACTGCTCTGCAGTCTGCTCGCAAGTGGATCAACCAGAAAGCGATGGACGAAAAGTTCTGAGATTTGAAGTTTGAATTTCAAAATAAAATATAATAAAAAAAAATTAGGGTTTGTAATTTTATTTTAGATTTTACAGGGGGTTTAGCGCTTATGTTATCGAACAAGTTGGTCACCAACGGTCACGTGGTCCCTGATTGAGCGGCTACATTATATATATATATATATATATATATATATATATATATATATATATATATATATATATATATATATATATATATCACATAAATAAAAAACAAAAATGAATTTAAAAAAATAAAAAAAGCTGAAAAATAATATAAAGATTTAAAAAAATAATTATTATATTATTTATAAATCATGGAAGTATTCAAAAAAAATTCTGAAAAATATTTTGTGCAATAAAAAAATTAATTAATCAAAATTTTCTTAAAAAAGTAAAAGAATATGATTGTCAATAATTATTTAGAATGTTACATATAAAAAATAAATTTACACAATTAGGTGCAATATAAATTGAAAAAAATTAATATTTTATTATATCTTTATTACTATTTATTAAATTAAAAAAAATTATTTTTAAGGACATGCATGTCATTTACTCATTTGATAACTTATTGTTACATTTTTAAACAATATTTAAAAAAAAACTCTATTTTTTTCTATTTCGGAATGTTATTCTAATATAAGGTATAATATATGTATATATATATATATATATATATATATATATATATATATATATATATATATATATATATATATATATATATATATATATATATATAT